>UCOK01020187.1:112860-218234 GCA_900474325.1 Synergus umbraculus | reverse complement strand
TGATTTCCGTTTTCGGGGAGTACTGTAATCGACTGACTGTTTTTCTTCAAGTCGGCTACTTCGTCTAGTGATGTGTTCATTTCCGCTATTGCTGCTATCAGCAATGACTTCATTATTCAATGGTTCAGCTAGCTTTACGATTTCGGCAACATCTATATTTTTCACCCTGAAATACACAAGTACATAAAATGAGTATAATTATGTAAAAATAAATCATTTGATCCATACGTTTTACGTGTGTAATGTTCACTATCGCAATTTTCACACTTACTGTCCACCTGGAAGACGTTCTTGTTTTATTTTTTCGTTAAATTCACGAAGGTCGTCTGCACGTTTTTGCCGCTTTTTCCTTTCTATTTCTCTCTTGGCATTTACTTTTTCACGTTTTAATATTTTCTTTTTCTCTTCGTCACTAATGTTATCCATTGTAAAGCTAAATTGTGAGCAAGAGCTGTGCTAATACTACATATACGATCACATACCTTACTGCCCGAGAGTCAGCACGACACTAAATTTTCCGCGCGACCTTTAGTGTTTGTTTACATATTTCAGTACACGCAAAATTCGCTCTATCTGTTTTGAAAGCGAATCCAGTCAACTCAATGAATATGCAACTTAAGCACCGTTCAAATCTCAAATAAAAAGGATGAATATAAATTGGCTTTGGGTTATACATCAATCGGAAAGGTATTTTTATTGTGCCAATAAAAAATGCCTTCTTTCAACATGAGTGGCGCACCGACTACGCCGACTACAAAAGTGTTTAACTCAGAGTATTTACATGGCACCGAGATAAAAAAAATAGTTTTAGCTTGGTATTTTGAAGTAAAACACACTCTATATATTTATATATGAGTTCCAACAAACTTTTTTCTAAAAAAAAATAAAAGTTATGAAGTTTTCGATTTTTTATAAAGTGAGTTACACTTCTATTTGAATTTTTTATTTTTTGCCTGATAGCAGCACATTCTTGAAACTGATTTTTTACGCTAATATGTATGGAAAGGAACCTAAAAAAAAGTTTTGAAGTAATTTGTTCAAGACTTTTTTTATTTACAATGCAAAGAAAAAAATTTTCATAGCGAGTAACACATCAAATTCTTGAAAAAATCATATATTTACGATTTATAGCTTCATAGCTATAATTGATGGTCCAAAATAAATTAGTGGAGGTTATTAGCCATCAGTTTTACAACAAAAAACCATTTTCAAATTTCGATTCGCTCTTAGTATAGCCCGAATATCATGGAGTAACTAGAATTTTAAAAGTATTGGGGATTTGCTCGTATATATTTTAGTAATTTCACTTTTAATAGATATTATCTTATATAGTACATAAACCAAAGAGTAAAATTTTGTAAATACCTTAAAGTTCGGTTCAAAGAATTGAGATGATTTCTTCCAACATGCAGGTGTTTGATCAAAGGTGGCAGTGATCCAGGCACCAGTTCTGATAATGTGTTTCCAGCCATAAATAAAAATTGTAGCATTGGATTATACTGTAATTGAAAGAAAGTTTATTTTTAAAATGACTAGAATCATAAAGAGATTATCTACAATCAAATAAAATCTTATTTTAAAAATTTCTCAGAAATTTTCTTCTAAAAAAAGTTATCTTTTACATTAAATTTATCTTTATACCAGAACTAGTTTTTGAACAATTTAAATTATGATTACATAATACTTGAATGACCCCTTGCAGCCCTACATTTTTAATTGGACAACTTAGATATTGTTGTTAAAAAATAATTATTATTTTGAGTTTGAGGAAAAGTTTATAATCTTCTTATGTGAGAAATTAGATTAAAATGAAGGAGCAAAAATCAATTATGTTTGTAGGAGGAAATAATTTAGTGCAAACGAAGAGATTTTTAGTTAGAAAACTTTTGGGAATATTATATATTCGAGCGTTTGCATGAAACGAGTTTATAAATGGTGTGACAATTTTCATGACTTTTTCTGTATAAAAAAAAATCTATATCAAGATCAGGAAAAGGTCAAGAGTGCAAAGAAGAAGAGAAAAGTTGGCTCGCAAGGCAAGTCAGCACATCTCTTCCAACAATTTCTTACTCAGCAGCAGCTGTTCTCCTTTTATTGGTCGTTTATTATGATAAAACTGGTTTTTATAACTTTTAGCATAATAATCACTCATCAGTTAATCTTTACAGAGTACAATAAAAGTTATTGAAAAACTGTATTATGTCATATAAGAGAAGAGATAAAGGAGAAAAGAAAAAAAAAGAAGATAAAATAAGGATAAGAAGGAAAATAGAAAAAAAATGAAAAAAGTGATCAATAAAGAATGAAAATAAGAGAGACAGATAAAAATAAATAAAATATAGACTTAATAGTGGTGGATTGCACGTGGACAGTCACGTGCACAACTGTACGCTGAATAGAACAGTAGAGTCTGTATGAATTGATCGTTCATCCGGTATTATCAGTCATTACGACGGGTCCTTGGTAAATAATGGAAAAGAGTAAATGAAAAGAAAGTTGATTATTCATATGTCTCTCTTTTCTTATTCGCTTATTCTCAGGAAACGAGCGTGTTGGAATTGGTGACGTGGATTTGTCGATTTTCTTATCATTTATCAGTGACGTTTTGATGTTGATAATAAGTTTTTAGTCTATATAGTGAAATTCCGGATCATTGAATAATACCAAGAATAATACTCATCTTTTTAATTGTTACTCACAAAACAAGAAGAAATTAACTTTACTACACTGAAAAAAAAAACTTCTTGCAGTCGAAAAATGCATTTCTTTCAGCCTTACGTTGGCAAATGTTCAAAAAATAATTTCCACTCGAATAACTTTTAATTTTCATCTCCCCAAGTGAATAATTTTTTAGAATGAAAATTTCGAATCCTGGATATTTAAGGATGCTGTGAAATCTAAAACATACACTGAAAATACCTTAAAGTCGTCCGATTCGATGCGACTGATTCTATTTCGGCTGAGGTCGAGAGTCCTCAAAAGTGAAAGATGAGATAAAATCTGTCGTGGTATCGACGGAATTTCGTTATCCGCGAGACTCATATACTGCGTCCGACTCAGACCCGCGAAAACCTCACCATCAACATTTCTGAAATTATAAAAAAAAATATTATATATACAATATGTATTATTGTATTTGTATATAAATATATATATTATACATCTCCTTGAATCTAAAGAAGGTATTCTATTGCGGCATTTTATAAGAAGATAACACTTATAATTTACTAGAAATTTTAAAGATTTAAACTGTGCAAAATATATATGCAATGTGTTGAATATTTCCCGACCTTCCTTTACTATCTCATTCCAGTCTTTACATCCGCATTTTCGTAGCTCATATATTTTCATTGAGAATGCGAAGACCATCACCCTATAACGATAAGAGAGGTGAACTTTGACTTATTAAAAAGAGTTTACGATACGACGGTCTTAAAATTATTTTGCAAGACGAAACAATACACAAGAGCATAACACATTTTCATGGAACGTTTAAAGGCCAGGCGCCTCGAGGACGCGTGAGAATTCTTCAGAGCAGGCCTTATGATTTGGCAATAAACAGATTGAATTTTTTCGAGATGATGATGGGAAAATCATGACTTGATAATGTTATCTCTATCAGAGCAGTCACATGTTTCTGGGCAACATATGGTTTTCGAACTCTCACCACAGACAGAAAAATGCAAAAGCAATTGGCAGTGTCGTGCCTGGTTATACATATTTATTTACAATTTGCAAGTAAATTTTCTTTTGTATTACAAAAAATTTGTAAAATTCAATATGCTTTCTATATACTATGTAGTTATCTTCTTATTATTCACTTAGTGGGCAGTGGTCGGGTCTTATTACTTAATTACACGCGATAAACATAGGGCATCGTGAAAACGCGCCAATCTCGCCTCGTCAACCGCAAAAAGGTCAAACTAGATTAAATTTTAATTACAAGATGTTGCCGATTGTATTTTATATAGCTTCTTTAGTTGTCCTGAGCTCTAACGTTTTCTGCATTATTCTTTTTTTCCGATGGCGCCAATAATATTGATAAAAGTAAAGATTTTGAGTAAAGTTTTTTGAATTTCAACATTTCACTTACTTAATACATTTACAAAAAATGGAGTTACTTTTACGTGAAGTGGACACTTGATAAATAAAGTTTTATAAAAAAATGGTGTTCTCCATTAGAATCATAATTTTTTAGATGTACAAGTAGTTACTAGTAGAGTATGGTCAGACTCGATTCTTGAAAAAACACAATCCTCATCAAATGAACGTAGTAATCGCGTCGCGACCAATGATCTGTTTTTTACCATATTATTGTAATACGGCAGACGCGATAAGACTCATGAAAACAGACGTAAACAAACATTCAATTAAAATAAAATAGAATGATTCTTCGATGATTTGTCGTTCGGTATCACAAATAAAATTTCACATGATCAAGAACTTTGACAAATAACACTTAACATCACTGGTTTGACTTTTAATTACCCTCTAATAATTCACTGGCAGTATTCATATCTATTTTTTGAAAAGGCAAATATAAATTCTACAATTCTTTACAGAAGAATTCGAAAATCTACAAAGACAACAGAAAAATATGTTTTTGTACTCACACGAGATGATCATGATTAAGATCAAGCCTCGAGATCGACATCCTCAGTTCCTTGAAATCATGCCTCGAAATATCTCGAAGTTGAGAATGGGACACCCTCAAGGTGATTTGCTGTTCAGGGGTAAATTTGCCGCGAAGCGCTTCCGCGACTTGATCAAAGGACTCCATACGCTCACAAACAACCTCGATACGTTCCGCGTGAACATGTGTATTTCCATTGGCATTGTTCCCATTACCATTAGAACTAGGGTTAATGATTGGCGCCTCTTGGCGACAGGTGCAAGGGCTAATTTCTCTCCTCACAGCACAATGCAGGCTCGAGCTGGCTGCCAACCCCAGCAGCGTGTACAGTAATCCAGACATGGTTCTACTATTGCTGAGAACTCTAATCACCATCTAAACGCCAAATATCCATGAGCGACGATCCCCGATGGACCATGCGCACCCCCCTTTCCTCCTCTCTTTTCGATCCACCACGCACTTCTTATCACTTCTTGTCAATCAATCTCACTTGCGATTGGTCTCACGCGAGTAACCGCAGAGCGAAAAGGACTGAACCAGTCGCTCCGATTGGTCCCACTGGTACCACTTTACTCACTCAGAAACCTGCATATTTATACTGGAAACACACGAGTCAAATGGAAAAATTGTTCTTAATTTTCAGGCAACCAATCAATTTAAGGAATAAATCAATTGAGATGGATCATTGATGTATCTTCTGATATTCACCAAAACGTGAAGAAACTTCGAAATCCGCACCTTTTTAGCTTCACTGCACCAAGTTGCACTTACACTTCATCACTTTGATTGATGGATCGATATGAAAGAACAGCTTCAGAGAACCATTTCAACTGATTTCTTCTATTGGATGTGATTCGTGGTATTGGGGGTCGTGGAAAAGCGTCGCGTTGATGGGAAAAACTGCAACTGGATGCTTCGAGAAGCGGGACGCGGTTGTGCTACTGAGGGATTTTACTTTTACATCTATTTTTCTTCAATCGATCAACGCACGTATCGACGAGTCGGAGTGTCTCGACGAATTATCGCGATCGGCCTTCCTCTTGGCGCCACGGACGCGGCAACGACATTAAGTCGCCACCCGCAGCGAGAGACTTACTTATAGTGTCGACGCGGCGCCGCGTTGCAGGGAGGGCTTTGCATGCAGTACAGCAACATCCAGTACTGACTTTCATATTTCATTCTTTGTTTCTCTGTTTTACCTATCCTGATAAACAGGTCAGAAAATTAGGAAAGAAGCACACTCCAAATTCTGATAAGAGGTAGACAACTTTCTCAGTCGCTGTACACATGTATATATGTTATTATATAGAGTCACCGTTCAAAATCATAACTGCAGGTACCTTTAATCACTTGTAAATCACTTGATATTTCTTGAAAGTCACGATGGGTTCATTATATTCCTCTGCGATCACTGCAATCACTTTATACAATCGCCTAATAAGTCTGACCAAAACCTACCGTTACCACTGACTCGAGAAATGCTGAAAAAATCATGCTGAACGTAGCTATACTGGAAGGGCTATTTCCACTATTTCTAACAAATAGATTTTTCTGAATAATCTGAATATTAAAGATAGTATAATAACAATTTTCTTCAATCTAGTTGCAATGACGTCACAGGAAAGAAGGTCTGGTTTTCTTTAGAGTTTGAGTCAGTTTTTAAGCTTAATGCTACATTTAGTCCCTTCTTTAGTCCCCCATACATTATTATTTCCTGTGACTCCACGGAAGTAAAGAGTTATTAATTATACTGGAAAAAACCATCTAAAGCACGATCTGTTATCATTCCACCCACGGATATGTTTACACAGAATCGCATAATTTGGATGCCTAGAGTATTCATGGGTCTGTCCGTCTAATGCCTCGTTTCTTGAATCACTTCTACACTAATTTCAGAACAGTAGCTAGTATATGGATAAAACGATTTCCTCTCGAACTGACATACAAGAGTAATGTCCCACGTGCCTTCACTTCGAATCGGAGGAAAACACGAAAAGAGGAGGGAATCATAAGTATTTAACTAAAGAAAATATAACTGGAGGAGATATATATATATATATATATGATGTGGATATGAGATTGATGATTGATTGATTGATTGATAAGAAGGACAGGAGTTCATGAAGTAGTTTCGTCTGACCGCTTAAACGAAGCGCATAACACAAGAAGAGCATGTTTGCATCGATAAGAAGAGCGTTGCTCAACTTTTGACCTTTGCTTGGCTTCTTGGGAACCAGGAGAAAAAAAAATACGAGATAATTCTTATGATGGATTATATATCAGTTAATATACCGTGTCATGGTATCATTCCCTTTTGAGGACATGCTTTTGGAAAAAGGGTATGGTTCTGATTTTATGATTTGGGAGATACTTTTACATTTTGAACATGTTTGAATGAATGAATATTTTGTTTTTGGAATTATGTCGACCTGTTTATTAATTAGATTCTCAGGTACATTTGCATGCATCAGTCCACTCAGTGCGTCCCTGGTCACGTGGCGATTCGTAAAAGCAATAGCAACAGAAGCTTGTAGTTCGACACGAAACCAGCATTCCTGAAGCGTTGCGTTCATCGGTTCGTCCACCTCGAATTCTCTTTTGCCTGAGATTTCTCCTTATCAGATGTCCGCTTTTGGCCTCCTACTGTGCAATTAACTATCCACAATCCATACCCAGCCACCTGATCTTTTTTCGCAAAAACGTGTCTTTAAAAAGGAATGACCCCACTATAGCTAAAGAGTATATATGATTTGATATATTGTTCTGATATATTGTTCTATGTCTTATTTAATCAGTTTCGATTAGAAAGGTAATCGCTTAAAATGATATGAATAAAGAACGATATTAATATATGTACAAACTCTTTCTAATCAGAGCTGAATTTTTGATGAGGGAATTTATTTTATTGAATGAATACTTTGGGAATACCCAAAATACAAGGCCATCATGCGATTTTCTAATGAAAGATTTGAGAATTATATTATCAAGCTAAAATCACTCGTTGATTAAAGAATTATGTATGACCTTTAGCCTCTGGAACTTAATACTAATGAAGCTATAATTAATAAAATAAATTAGCCTAATGAATTAGCTTGAATTAATGCAAAATTATAGATGTTTTAGTATTAAGTAATAATTTTGTTCTTTTTACGAAATCAAAATTGGACTTTTGCACGTCAAGGAAGACGGAAAAGGCAATTAAGAACGAGGGCCGGAGATTTAGGTAGGTGTGCGTTTACAGACGTAGTTTCTCTCGTTATCCGATTCACCAATTTACTGGAGTCTCGTGTCCTCCATGATTATCCTTCATTTAGAATTTACCAATTTAAATTCAAGTGAATATAAGTCACTGACAGGCCCGGCGTTAGGTGACATAACGCCCTCGGTCATAGTCACATCAACTCGACATCTGACCTTTCTAATTCCTAAAAAAAATTGTTTTCGTGATTACTGTTAGGGATTCAAATAATAGATTTTTGATCTCGACTTATTTTCTCGTTCATATTTTTTCAATAAACATCGACTAATTTATTGACAAATCTTCAGGAAGCTAGAAAGATAATTTTTGATACTGTGTCACAAACAAACAAATATACTTCGACGAGTGAAGAATTAAAATTAAAAAATAAAATTCCTCGTGAATTCTTTTAGAGAAAATTAATTTATGATTATTAATTTATAACAGAATAGATTTATATTACAAAAGAATGACATTAATTATCAAGAAATGACACATTGCTAATAGTTTGAATTAAATGTTTGTCTCTCTCTCTAATATGGTAGTATACTCGAGGATGTCTCGATTCCTTTATTCGTTCAGAATTGTAATTTATGACCCTCGTTTGTTCGTCGAAGCATTTACAGCTTAAAATAAGTGTGTAAGATTTTCTTCTTTTGGTATTGTGACAGAAAGGTATTCAAATTCAAAGCGAAATATAAAATCACCATCTGAAAAAGTTATAGACTCGTAAATTCCTTTGCAAATGCTAAACATGTTATTTAACAAAAATATTTAAAATATATTCAAGCTGAAAATTCTCGACTTTCACACAGTTTTGATCTTTCAATGAATGATTATAAGTAGATACTTAAGAATATGTAAACCAAAATTATATACACAAATATACCTAAGTTCAGTTGTGTTTTGAACTTTCCTCTTCGATCATCATTCGTCTCTTGTTTCTTTGGAAAAGCAAATTCTGGTAAGTGGAAAATTAAATAATTCGAAATGTAATATTTTCTCAACTGAAAGTTAATTACAAGGCCAGTAATTATCATAAGAGTAACTGGGGCACTAAATGACCTAGATTTACTCTCTAAATCTGAATTAGTGAATAGTGAGTCACTAATTTACTTTAGTGAAAAATTCTACTAATTGTTAGTTATTTTTAACTAAAACTTTAATGAAAAGTAGAAAACTACGAATTGAAATAGTGAAATACAACTAATAATTAGTAAAAATTTTGACTAAAGTAAATTAGTGGCTCACTTTTCACTAATTCAGATTTAGAGTAAACTAATTTGCTCTTAGTAAAGTGTCACCTGCCTTTAAGTTATTGAAAAATCAAAAATTAACCAGCTTTTTGTGTTTCTTTAATAGATTGAATCGAAAATGGCAACCAAAACTTCCCACATGTTACTGATGGTCATTTTCGCAGTGGTGGTAGTCGTCAGCTCTGATTATTACTCCGAGTATTCATCCATCATGTCAAGTCCGCGGTCCACTGCAAATGAATATTCAAAAGTTTATAACAGTGCAGATTTTCGTCTCAGATTGATCAACTGCATAGCTGACAGAGGACCTTGTGATGACCCGATAATGTTAAAAATAAAACGTAAAAATAGCAGATTTTTTATTTAATTAGAGGACTTATTAATTCGGAAACCGTAAAAAATTTCCTAATTAAAGTTGCGACATTTTTAAATACATATACTGTCAAATATAATTTAAATAATGTATATATAATTATTTTTATTGCAGCCATGGTGATCAAATCTGTTCTGGGTAAATGTCCTGGCTGCACAGCAGCTGAAGAAAAACAAGGAAAGGATATCACTCTCTATTTGCAAGCACATCATGTTGAAGAATTTTTAATTATTTTTGATCGTTACCTTTACAGCCCTGACTTATGAAAAAAGGTTTATTATTCAATCCTGTATATTATTATTATTATATTCGTGAATAGTACAATTGAAGTGCATATTGCAAGCTCGAGTTAGAAAATAATAAGAGCAAATAGAAAGAAAATTCATCTCTCAACATACTGTGCAGTCTGTTTTCAATCTTTGCAGTGTATGCTGATTTGCAAAGGTTGTAAATGACACTGTCAATTATCTGCGATCGCAGTTTAATTAATTTATTATCAGAGGCAGGCCATAATTTTTCGCATACACGTTTAAAGTCTGAAAGCATAAGCATAAATATTTTCGGACTCAATCAAAGAGCGTAGAAAGATTTTGTCTCGTGGTGGTGCAGCAGTCGTTCCTTGGAAGCCAAAGAAACGATATCAATATTTCTTGGGCAGTTTTTTTTAAATTTATACATTCGATAAATAAATAGTACAATATTATAGAAAATAGCTGTGATCATGAATTTTACTAGCAAGGCTATAATTGGTTTTGCCTTCTTTCTTTCAATTTCTTCGATATGCGAGGGGATGGATCTTTACTCTTTGATGACGGACAAAAACTATGCATCCAGTTTAATCGATTGCATCATTGATGCTAAACCTTGCGACGAAGCTGGTGAGGACATTAAAGGTGAGAATGAGAAAAATATATTATTCTTAAGAAATTAAGGAATATAAGTAGCTTTTCAGCTTAAAAAAGTGAAAGCTTTATAAACTATATGAACAGTTTCACTGAAATTGTATTTAATTATAAAATTTGTCGATAGAATTGATAAAGACGGAAAAATTTTGATATTTTTTAAATTATGGACAAAAAATAGAATGTCTGAGACAGTCTAAAATTTTCATTATATTATTTCAGCCCTGGTGCTAGCAGTTTTGCTAAATGATTGTAAAAGGTGTACCTCATTACAAGCAGAACAAGGTCGAAAAATGATGCAGTATTTGCAAGCACATTACCCACTTGAATGGCTTGAAGTTTTTCATCGCTATGTTTACTAATTTTAAAATTAGTGACTATAGTCGAAAGTATAGAATTATTATATCTAATTCAGTATAACCAGTATCTTAATAGTCATTGTATAATCTTTGTATAAATAGTCTGGGAAAAATAAATCTCATAGATATTATTTAATGCAAGATCAATTGAAAATTTTTTCCTACATAAAAAAATTATCCTATAAAATTCACTATGCTGTCTTCCCTATATATACGCATTTTTCTTAGAGTTTAGTAAATTTTACAACTTTATATAGTAATTTCTGCAAACATCAACTTGATTTCTGCAATCAAACCATCAACTTTTCTTTTGATGGACCAACTTCAATCTGACATAAATTATTCATCAACTCCGTGTTTTTTAAAGCTACAAGATTTATATGTACTTAAGATGATAGTCTCTGAGTAGTACTTAAATTAAAAACAAAAAATAACATTTTAATTGTACAATTATAAGTATAAGCATATGATCTGGACATGATATGTAAATAAGCTGTCAGACGATCATCTACCGGGCAGTAAGACGAGGACAAATCAATGTTTCAACCCGGTTGTTGAATTTGGGATCCGTGACCGCTCTTAATCCACAAGGGGGCACGAGTACACATAGGGGGCAACTATCGGTTGTAACTAATGCGAGAATGCGGCCTGGCGCCAACGCACACACCAGTGTCTCACATACGCGCAAATAACGTGGTTCGCTCGCTCGGAATTCATGTGCATAGCTTCAAGATACAGATTTCAGTGCACGCGAACTCGTCGATCTTCTGTTAAAAAAAAAAAAAGAGAGAAAGAAAAAGAAAAACAGAACAAAAATGAAAGAGAACATCAGAAATAATAGAAAAGAGATACCCATGAGGAAAGAGAAATAATTAAAAGTCAAAATTTTAGTACAGATGTATACATAGATTCATGATAGGCAATTTATCTCTGAATTCATGATTTCGTTATTCGAAGAACAAGTGGTGTAAACTCTCAGAAGAATAACAAAAATAAATGTATCTATATCTATACCAATTTCCTTTCGACGAACATTACTCGAGGCACAAATAAATGTTCACATTATGGTTCGTTTTGTTCACATTATGTTACCGAATTTCTTCAAGTTCAAATTCTAAATTATGCTCAATTAGGTATGATATTAAATGAAGACATGAGACGACAACACGTTATTAAGGACCACTTGCAGTTGGTCCCTCCTACTCTCTATAATATGTATTTAGTGTGAAGTGTCACTGAATCAAATCAGTAAGGATCTTTACTGATTAATCAGAGTAAAAAGTAAATTATTTTGACAAAGAAAAATTATTATGAGGCTATTATTATTATTATTCTTATTATTATTATATGGTCGCTACCCCACCCCACTTTCGTTCAAATAAAATTACAGTTATTGAAATTTGCGCTCTAAAGAGCAATTGCATCTTATTACTATTATTATTATTAGCATTATTACTAATACTCCATGCAATATACGACTCTGTTGTTTTCATTGTCTTCTTGGTCTTTCTTTTAGTAGTTAATTGAATAATGAATCGTAAAGCACATTCGCGTGGCCTCTTTGATAAGGAATTCTTAACACAAACTGCACAATGAATTGTTGTCTCTTAAATCTTAGCTATTTACAATTTATAAATAAAGTTTGTAATTTAAATACTTCTTTTTTTTTTTATTTGAATGTCTTTCGAAGAGAAACATGTTTAGGTCGTATTTTTAATTACTCAAAGAGACCAAAAACTATAAAATTATTACATAATTAGATTAAAAATGAATATTTTGATTTTTTTCTATAAATATAAATTATGTTTGTATTTTTTGTGATTGAGAATGATTGTAAAGAATTTGGAGTAAAGTGAAGATCATGAAGCGGAGATACGTTGTTTACGATGGGATTTAAAGAAACGCTTTACCCGTGGTCTGAGAAGAATCTTTTGCTTTTTAAGTGCTTAGTTGTCTTGTTGGATTTTTTCTACGTGGACGACAGGCGCCGGACCGCAACGGGAGACAGGACGCGCCACACTTCCTGCATACAAAACTGCAGCATTAACATTCTTCTCCGATCGTTTGTATTATTATATCTTGACCAACAACTTCTCACTTCTTGACAAGGCAAAATCAAGTAAGCCTGATACCCAAATTATCCACAAAGGAAGTGTCAAAATAACTTATGTATTTCGCACTTTAGTGTTAATAACAGCGCCCGGGATGTTTATTATCATCGATAAATCATGTTTTCTTCATTCTTCTCTGGTTTTCCCACTCGAATGTAAATTATGCTTTTGAAATTTCTAAATGGTACAAAAGATGTTAAAAACCATGTTCCGAGTATTAGTCTCTTTTCAATAGACAAATAAACGTTATAGTTTTCAAGGCCAAGATTAAAATAGCTAAAAATTATTATTGAAATTGAAGAAATTGATGAAACTGATGAAACTGATGAAACTGATGAATTGATGAAATTGCAATAATTGTTTAACTATATTCAAGAAACGTGTGATTAAAATAAACACCAATTAATTGGAGAATAAACTTAGCAATTGAAAATTATGATAATAAGTAATAAGTATACAATAAAATAAAATTTCTATATTTGAATAACTATCTTGGATAAGTGCTGTCATCTGTTGAAAGTAAGAATAACTCCAAAATGTTTTAGCTGAAAATTACGGCTTTATTACTGTCTCAGTCAATGTGAATCAATAAATAATCTTCAATTTTTTAATTAAACAGTAAACGAAAACTGCAATACAAAGTTTTTGAAGAGAATTGTATTTCACTATTGGTAACAAGTATTCTTTGCAATTTCTACTTTGCCGGAAGTTTCGCGGGAAAGCAGAAAATTGATTCTATACGCTTTTCATCGTCTCTTTAATTTTTTGAAAAATCCAGAACATACTTTACACTTTTAGACTTTTTAAAAAATATTCAAATATAATTCAAATATCAATCAGAACTGAGAATCATCAACTTTCGAATTTGAATATACTAAGTGCAAACCTGTTTTATCGACAAATGTCTGTTTCTGACTTTCTACAGGCTTGCCACTTTATGGAGATTTTTGTTTTCAAAGGTAAGTATAATCAATAATCTGTTGCAGAAAAAGAACACTCAATGCAACTTGAATGAAATGTTGCCAAAGACTCTTTTTATAGTAAATATAAAAGTTTTCACAAATCATTTCTTACATTTCGTTAGAAAATAATAAATCAATTAAAACCTAGAAAACCTAGGGGTCAAATAATAGCGTAAACGGTTGGTAACACTGTTAACCCACGACACCCTTGGTGGATTCTGGGTAAAATAGTGTGCGTCGAGGTGTTTGTCGTATAATATTTCTTTGAATTTCATTAAAAATGACCGATAAAAACTGAAAAACAAGTTCACATACTTATCGAACAAGAGGATTTGTGGTTCTCACAAAAATTTGTGAAGTACAGAAAGTATTTCAACCATTTGCGTGTCGTGAAACCACGAGTTTTGCTTTTGAGTCATCGAACGGAGCACATCAGTTTGCATCATTTTCGTCACGAACATTTTAAAAAATCGTATATAAATTTATATTTTACGTGAAAATTGTAGTGATAAAGTTGTGAAATTTTAGTTTGGTGATTCTATCCACGTTCAGCAAGATGATCGAACTCACTGTAAAAACTTTGGATTCCCAGAATCACTCGTTTTCATTGGATGACGACGTAAGTTCATCAATTTTAATTTTTTAACATTTCTATTTGTTTTCTGAGTCATCTGAGTGTAATAAATCTTTCTATTTTTTAAAACTGTCGTAAATCAAATTTGATTTATTTCCTTATAAAATCACAGTATGTCTGATTTATTTATTGAGATTGAATAATTTGCAAATGTCAGACGATAACAAAAATGATGTTTTTAGTAATTAAGTCTAGGCTAGACGAATTTATTAAATCGGAATTTCAATTTAGTTGATACAATCCTATATTGCGATTTTTTATTTTTACTTTTAAGGAGTAGGTTTGTTTCGCATTTAGTTTAGAAAGCTTTTAATTAAACATTCATTGAAAATTTGTGGCTTCCATTTTTTAAATATACAAATTATATCTTTTTTTAAAAAACAGATAACAGTTCGTGGATTTAAGGAGCACATAGCAGAGTCTGTCGCAGTATCAGCAGATTGCCAAAGGCTGATCTATTGTGGTAGAGTTCTTCAGGATGAAAAGAAACTCAACGATTATGGTTGGTTTTTAATTTTTTTGAAAAGTGTCTAGTCTATGATTCCCTACTAAAATGTTATGAAACCTGATTTTTTAGACGTTAATGGGAAAGTTATACACTTGGTACAACGTGCACCTCCGCAACCAGGTCAGCGAGGAAATTCAGGAGGCCAACGTCAAAATAATGATCAAAATAATGTTCAAAATGCAGGACGAACTCACAGAACCCACTATCGAATCATCAGAGACTCACAAAATGTGCATGCTGATCCCAATGCTCAAGTACCCGTCAATGCAATGTACTTAGGTGCTATGACATTACCAACGGAAGTTGTTGAAGGTCGTGGTTGGTGTAAATTTACATTCTTATATCCAGTAAAATGGATAACAATAGTAATATTTTTATTATATTAAACAGGGCTTCCTGTACCTCCTCAATTGAGCAACACACTATCAAATAGTCGAATGGTAATGGCGAAGCGTATGCTGACTAATGCGAATCGCATCATGGATCGATTGGACAATCCGGTCAGTGCTGAGGCTGATAATTCTAGTACAGACAGACAACAGTCATCTTCTCCTCAAGATGCTTCTGATCCTATGGATACAACACGATCTGAGTAAGAAGACTAAATCCGAGATTTCTACCTTATATTCTAGATAATTAGGCTATTAGTACTAAAAATTATAATTTTTCAACAGACCAAGTCAGGGAGAATCAGCGGGTCAACGAGAGGGAAGCGCAATGAGACTCATCACAATAAGAAGAATGGAAGATGCCCTAAGGATGGCTATACAAGACGTTCTTTTCATCTCTAGATTTCAAAATGCAACTGGCAGCCCAGGTGAGTAAAAATTATAATTAATAGATTAATAGAAATTCCGATAGTTGAAGATCAACTAATAACGGAGCTACAATTTTACATAACGTTAGATATTTTTACTTCATCAGAAGATGATACCAATATCCACGAAGTAGAAGTTTCAACGAGCAATGACACTCAGCCTGAAACAGCAGCACAACAGCAACAACAGTCTCGTGAAAGTCCGTCGAACGAAGAATCCAGGAGTTCGGAAAGACCTGGAGCTACTCCTGCGTAAGTGAAAAAATTAAATAAAAAATTAAACGAATTTCCCCCTTATGTATAATTCTGTATTTATAAACTCAAGATTTTCTTACTTAGATTGCCACGACCACCTCAGATGGCAGAATTGTTGGAAATGCTGATGGCGACTCAGGATCGCCTTAGACCTTATTTGGAACGTTACCGAGCTCTTATGGCCACAGATCCTGTACTTTCCTCGACTGTAAATACATTTTAATCACAATGAAAATCATAGGTTCTCAATATTCATTCGTAATTAAATTTACATACGATTTGAACTCATATTTTTATTCCAGGGAACTGGTCCTGAAAGCGTTGCAGAAAATCAACATATTGTAGACGAAGTCAGTAGAATTTTGCATTATATATCTCATGCAAACCACGCTCTAAGCGACATAATTGTTGACATGGGACAAGCACCACCTCGAAACTTGAGTTGTCGCCCTATAATTATCCATCAATCAAGGATCTTACCAGCGGGCATTCCAATTCAACTTGAGGTAAGTTTTATCAAACTTGAGGATTTGACAGAATCTTTATATTTATAGAATTAACTCTTGGTTTTCCTTATTAGGCTCATATTAGTTTGCACGGTCGTAATACTCAGAGCAATAATAACAGCAACGAGGAAAATAGCAGCGCTTCAACTGCACCAACTGCACCAGAAGCTGGACTAGGTACAGAGTCTACAGAAGCTTCTGCAGAAGAGCGTCCCCGGCAGCAAAATGCACAGCAACAGCAGACTCGCTCTGATCAGCAACAAACTTCTGATCAACAAGAGCGCCCTAATCAACAACAACAGTCCCAGACGTCGTTTAGTAACTTGATTAGTATGTTATCACCTTTATTTGTTTTAATCTACATATTTGTTCTTAAATAGCTCGTAATTTAATAATATTTATAGGTAGTGTACTCAACAACTTTCCGAATAACCTCGAGGTTCTGATGGAAGTTAGTCCCGATAGTTCTATGGATCTTAATAGTTCTATGGATCTTAATAGTTCAGATGATCAGAGTCCTAGCAATGGTGCTAGCGCTAATAGCAATGCAGGTGAGGTTTTCTGTTCTGTCTACTGGGTAGCAAAAGAGAAGTTAATTGCGCATTTGAAAACGAATATTAATGCATTTGGAATAAATTAACTATTTTTAGGAGGTAATATGGGCAGAGGCGCTAGCGGAATGTTTCCTTGGGGTGCAGCTCCACCCACAGATTTCATTCGGAACTTGATGCACGCTGTAGCTGGCCATATAGTACAAGATCCTGTTGGCATGACCAATCAGTCTCAAAATGCAGCGAATGTAACAATAAGTCAGCAGACAATCGGAGTTACTATTGACAGTAACGGCCAGAACTCGGGTCAAAGCACCCAAGCAAGGTATCTTCCTTTTCTTTCTCTGTAACAAAGACAAGTTTTTTTTATATCAATTATAACACCTGAATTTCTTTTGTAGAAATAACGTAGGCACACATCCAACCACGTCGACACAAACTCGCAGCACATCTCGTCCCCACGTTTTCCATTCCCATGGAGTCGGATTGGGTCAAGGTCTCTGCGCTGATCCCTTCCTGCCTTGCAACTCTCATCATCTTCGAAGAACCCCTACAGCTAGTTCAAGCACTTCACGCCAGAGTACCACTTCTCGGAATCAAGCAGGATCGCAGTCTTCTGCCTCCAGCAGTACTGCCAATGCAACATCTCCTAATTCATCATCTATACCTTGGATAATTGATGGAGATAAATATCTAGATGACTTACGTAATGGTCTTGGAAATAGACGCTTCAGACTATATCGTAAGAATAATACTTATTACTTAACTCTGTCTTTAACGAAGATTTTGATTTTGAAGTTCGAAACTTTATTTCTAGGTGGAGAATTGGCACATAGTCTTAGAAATTTAGTGAGAACGCTATCTGAGGGAAAAGTAGATGTTAGATATTCAGGAGACGTACCGTAAGTATCAAGCATGGCGTCGAATTTTTAAAATTACAAATACCAATTTAATAATTCATTTGATTTTTTATACTGGAATTGAATTATTTATAGATCGAATGCAACAAGTATAACTCTAGCGGAATTGTTGGAAAACAGAGAAGAAGGTGCCAACTCTTTGTCGACACACGTATTTGGTTGGGAAGGAAATTTCTTAGCTGATTTGTCTGTCCTTTTTGTAAGTATATGTTATTAAATCAAATGTTGCATATCGTAATACATTATAAGACATAAGATTTTTTTTTAATTCCAGGTACAAAATGTGACACTGGAAGGATTTGTGGGTCTAAGACGTAATAATTATGGAGCGATATCCACTCTCCGTAGACCTTTGCGTCAGCTTATACAGCACTCATTCCCTCAAGCTTCATCCACAAAAGATCTTCAGGACTTATTTATCAATCAACTAATCAGTGTTATTATGCAGCATTTCTCCGAAATCCTGCGTAGTCAAAAAGATGATAGAAATAGAAGCATCGCCTGGGTGGATATTGTTAAAACTATCGAAGAACTCTTCCGCCGGCATTTTACAGATCTGTTACAGCGGGTCTTCAATGAAGGTCGTTGAAGTTTTAAGAACTTTCTAATTCAAGATTATCTTTTTTTTAGTAAACTTTTCAAATGTTATTTTTTACATTTCAGATCTAGACGATGCGACATTCGGACAAGAGGTAATATCAGTGTTGGGTAATCTGGGAACGCAAGTGTGGAATGTTTTGCGTCATTTAGTTATAGCAGAACGAGCGGGAGCCCTTGTAGTAATACAACGCTTTGTGGTAAGTGTTTGCTTTTTCACGAACTGCCTAAAATTCATTCTAAAATTCACGAAATGCCTAGTTTTATCTCATTTTATCCATGTTTAAAAAAATAATATTTTTCTACCTTTAAGACTGCTATATCAGACGACGTACATCCTTTTCTTCGCAACTGGGTACCTCAAACTTTCGTGCCTTTCTTCGCTATGTATTCCACACGAGTATCGCAGCTTCCAAATTCCGAAATACGTCCTCTTCTTCTCCAAACACTCCAAACGAGAGCAGTAGTTTCGGAATCCCCCGAATCATCTGATTCCGAAGCAGAGGTTGTGCCAACAGTATTTCCAGGACACGAAATGTTACCTCCAGTAAGTATCATACTTTCTGTTTTAAAATAGTAGATTGAAGCAGGGGTTTCAAGTGAGCATGTACCAAACATTAGAGTTATCTGGTTGTCAATTTTTCTTAGAAATTAACATAAGTCTACCATTTTCTAGGATTGGGTACCTGTGATAGCACGAGATGGAGTCAGACAACGTCGCCTATCGCAAGGCATTTCAAGCGGAGGTGTTCCTACCTTTAGTGATGCTTATTTAGATTGTTTGCCCTGCAAGCGACGAAAAATTATTCAACAAGAAAAGCCACAAATTCTAGTTAATCCCACTTCGAATCATTCAGCGATAACCGCGTCTATTGAAGGGTTGGTTAGAGAAAGCATGAATCGTACAGGTCTCGCAGGGTTTGAACGTGCTTCCATCGATGTCGCCAGTGACCCTGGCGTAAGAAGTGCCTTCGGCCAGGCAGTTAGAGATTGCTTACAGCCTCAAAGATATCAAACACCTGACTTTCCGGATCCATCTCGTTTCCCAAATGCGACGAAATTCTTTCACCAGGACCGACCACCAAAGCAGTAATAGAATTATATGAAGACCATGGTTATATGTACTATCACGTATTTTAAATAGGAAAGCAAAAGACTTGTTACAATCACATTTAAGTATTGACGGAGTCTTGATTCTACTGCGTTTTATTTTATTATTATTATATAGGGGTCGGTAAAGTATTTTAAAGCATATTATCATCTTTGTGCTTATCCCTTTAATTGAAACTAGTTGAATGAGAAATGTTTACAACGCGAAGTATCACTTTGAGTCTAGACGGTAATGGGTTGATACTAACGATTATTGTAATTTAATCACTTGTAAGTGTTTAAAACGTCAAGTTTGAATTTCTAAGAAGTTCATACAAACGTTGATAATTTACAATCATATCTTACAAACAATACATAAAGTAAAATGGAATATTATGTGCAAGTTCATTTCGAAGATTATGATTAAAATTTCTGTTTTGTAATTCAAAGCAGTTGATAGTTTGTACACAAATAAGGGTTTAGTTTCATATTTTTTCTTATTGTCGGAATTTTTTGACACTTGCTGATTATAAATATATGTAAATTCCTGACAATGGTGTTTTATTGATTGCAACCTACTCTTCTCCATGTGTATATATACTATCTACAGATAGTTGATGAAGAATATAGCTGCATTTTTTTAGTCAGAGAGTGAAGGCAGAAAAAGTCAGTTGACTTTACAGTCAACAGACAAATTCGTTCATTCTTGTGGAATTTTTCACTTTGGCAAATACATACTATTGGTATGCGATCGCGTAGGCGTTATCACCGACATCAACGTGAAGTATTCCGCCATCACACTAACTTTTTTTTTCAAATGCAAATATGACTTCCAATTACGCGCTTTCCAACTTTAGCGTCGATCGCAAATGTCTCTCTGACAATTGAAGATTTCCGGGCATTTTTATTCACTACAAAAACTGTATGGATTTTATGTAGATCGTTTTACATATCATAAATAATTTAATACCTAATTTTTCACTTTAACACTGGTTCAAATTATTAGATGCAAAGAGAAAATGAAGATATGTATTTTTTACCCTTATAGTAGATTTGAAACAGGGTTTATCACTTGGCAGTGGCGCGGGAACAGGGGGACAGCTGCCCCCAACAAATTTTGATTCGGGGAGCAACCAATGCCTTTTGAACTTTTAATATTAGTTATATTGGCTACTGACTGCGCTGTCGGTTGGGTTTGAAGTCCTTGCCGCAGAAATGTTCGTTGTATGGCGTTATTTTTTTTCCTCTCTTTTTACATCACTGGGTTGCGACCCCTAGGTCGATTCTTCTATCGCCCTTCCATTTGCCAAGGGTGTGCACCATAAGAGCCAATGGCGTACCCTCCTAATTTATCTGATCCAGACCCTCAAGGTGTTGGATTAAAATTCCTATCTCAAAATTCAATGTTTATTATTATTTATAGCAGACATTTATGAAATAAAACTCAATCACAGATGTTATGTAAATTTTACCTTATTTAAGGGTGTTGGAGCCAAATTCTAATCTAAAAATTCGATTTCTTCATTTTACTCAACAAATAATAAGTGTGACATTTTTTCCCTCTGTATAATTAATCAATTTTTAACTAGAATTATGCGTATAGAGCGAGAAAATATCTAATATAAAATATCAAATATTTTTTAAGTAAATTGAAAATATTGAATTTTTAAGTCAGATTTTTTATTTCTTCGTTTTACGCAAAAAATATCGAAATTTAATATTTTTTCGCTCTGTATGCAGTTTTCTATTTAAAAAAAGATTAGCGCTACAGAGCGAAAAAATATTTATCTATAAATTTCGTCAAGTAGAATGGAGAATGGAATTTTGAGTTTAACTTGTATGGACGAAATTTTGACATAAATTTTGTAATTTATATCTTTTATTATATATAACAGTTAATAGGTTTATCGGTTAATAGGTTCATCGGTTTCGAAAAAGTTGATGTTCATCGATTACTAGACATCCTGTTGGAAAGAAAACTACCTCATTAAACACAATTTCTATACAAATTCCGTATAAATTAACGCTATTACCTTATATTCAGAAAATTCGGTGAGGCCTTTTTGTATTCGCTGAACGAAGGTGTATTTTACGACCTAAAAAACACAAGTTTTTCAAAAGCAGGCGCTAAACATTACGGCCCTGAGCGAAGTATGTCCGTATATATAAAGCATAATAAAGGTCGAGTTTGGTCCACGTGGAGTGAACGAGTGGACGTCAGAGGAGTAAAAGTAACGTAGATTGGTTCTCGACGATGAGCTGGGTTCGACGATTGGCTTTTTTCTCTGGTGTAACGCCTCTTTCTTCTAGTTGGGCGTTGCCGGAATTTTTCGCTCATCAGGTTGGCTGATTTGTCAAATTCTCTCTTTCCATAGGCCCTAGAAAGTGTGTTCGAGGCACTCCACGTGGAGTTGAGCCGAGGTTAAGATGCCTTGGCAATCAAGTAGAACCTTCGCGCAAGTAGGGGCGGTTATGGGTGGTTACGGCTGGGGATTGCCAAGGTGAGGGGCCGCGAGGGTGATTCGACAGAAACGGAAGGTAGAGGGAAGGCGGCCATATTTAGGGAAGGAAATCGGCGAAGAACATTCGCATTTCACCGCTGTGCGCGGTTTCCTTCGAAAAGGATACTGTGTAGGTATTTGGGGAGCTGTCATCGAAAATTTCCCCCGACTCTCAGCTGCCGTTTCGTTACACGATGTTGCTGTACTATATCAAATATCAATTGTCCAAGATTTTTCTTTTTAAAATCGCTGATGCAGATTTACCTGTACACTTTATATATAGAGTACTCTCTATAAAACTTGAATCAGTGAAATTTAACTGATTATCAGTCAAATTCCACTGATTTGCAGTGACTCTTTTCTCACGATTTTAATCAGTGAAAAATCTACTGGAAATCAGTGAAAGGTCACTGAAATTTTTAGCAGTTTATATAGTGAAGATGACTGAAAGTTTCAGTGACTTTTGACTGATTCTCACTCTCTAAATCTGAATTAATGAAAAGTAGGTCACTAAGTTACTTTAGTGAAAATTTTCACTAATTATTGGTTGTATTTCACTATTTCAATTAGTAAGTTTTCAACTTTTCACTAAAGTTTTAGTCAAAAATGACTAACAATTAGTAGAATTTTTCACTAATTCAGATTTAAAGTGGAATTTGACTGATTCAATTTTAGAGATTTAATACTTATTCAACACTATTACAGAGTGCTTAAAAAATTATGCAATCTGGCTAGAAACTAGAATCAATGCCATTAGTAATAAGAGGAATGCTAAAGATAACTAATTAACTATGTAGTTTCTAATTTGGTATTTGGTCCCCTTTGGGTATTACAACTATTGCTATTTAGAAACGATCAATGTTCCAAGTCATATTTAATTTGACCAACCAATAATCAAGCAGGTTTTTTTTTCCTTTTGCAAAAGAGCGATTCTGTGAGGTACTTTTGCCAAGTACGAATATACGTATGCCTGAGTAAACACACAAACGCATATGTATAGGGGTGTACACCGATTTTGTGTACACGGGAGCGATTGCTGGCTTTTGAATCCAGCAGCCACCATGTTGCATGAAGCTTTTCAGACGCTTTTTTTATTATACGACCGACGAGTAGAGTAGAGCGCGCGAAGCATTCCTCGAAACTCGAGAGCTTTTTCTGCATCGCGCCTCTATGGATAATGTCATTTCTCCTTGCTTCCTTCCCTCCAGTACTTTCTATTTTTTTCCCTCGCCTGGCCCTATTAAGAACTTCCTCAGCTTTTCCAGTTCGCATATAGTCGTGTACATTTTCGTAATGAGAAGAAAGACTTATAGTTATATGAATTTTTGACATTATATATGCCTATGATCCTCATTATGACAGAAAGCAGTCAACTATGTTTTTAGAGTCTTCAATTCAACTGTCGATGAGTCGATTGCATGTTTTATAACTTTTTTGAAGCTTAAACACTCTTTTATCCAAGGAATATTCAAAACTTTCATGTATTTTGTTCTCTCTATACTTGAACCAGTGAAATTTAACTGATTACCAGTCAAACTCCATCAGTGTAAATTCACTGAGAATCAGTCAAATTTTACTGAATTTTTCAGTCATCTTCACTTAACTACTAAAAATGTCAGTGACTTTTCACTGATTTCCAGTAGATTTTTCACTAATTAAAATCGTGAGAAAAGAGTCACTGAAAATCAATGGAATTTGACTGGTAATCAGTTAAATTTCACTGGCTCAAGTTTAGAGAGAACACAATACATGAAAGTTTAGAATATTCCTTGGATAAAACAGTGTTTAAGCTTCAAAACAGTTATAAGTGTAGATATAAGTAGTTATAAGTTATAAGTAGTTAAGTGAAAATGACTGAAAAATTCAGTGAAATTTGACTGATTCTCAGTCAATTTCCACTGATTAAAATCGTGAGAAAAGAGTCACTGAAAATCAGTGGAATTTGACTGATTCAATTTTAGAGATTTCTCTCTAACTTTGTCTCGGTTTGGCTGGTGAAATCGAGCAGATTTTTTATTTATTTAAGCTTTTATTTAAGCTAGCCAGTGGATATTGCATAAATTATAATTCGTGCTCTTAACTTTAATAAGGATTTAAATGAATCCATTTGTCGTTTGAATCTGTATTATACTGGCATAACCGGGCCGATAACGATGTACATATAAAGAATAATAATTCATCTGAATGCTGAGTACAGCATATTATATCTAATGTGTAATCGAAGGAAAGGTCAACACGTACATTAAGTATGTATTATATATGCGATTTCGATGTATAGAGGCGTGAGTCTGAAATCCTGTTTGATGCGTGTAATCACTGCTCACGCAATTTTCTTTGAAATCACATTTTTCTAAGAACATAAAATTAGTTATCGAGGAGGCATCAGAAAATTTTCTTACGCACATTGCATTCTTAAATTGCAAACAATTGGGAAAGGTTAAATATTGATTTACATTTAGCACAGTATTTTTTTAAATATTTCATTTATGTAATACCTATTTCATCATTTCACACCCGGCCCTTATTAATTTGTATTACACACAGTTTTAGAAGTGAAATTGACTTTACCGCAATTTGTCTTGTGTAAACTTTCGAGTTTAAGTCTCGTTTTAAATATTTAAAAAAATACGTGATTGGAAATTCCCTAGTATCCGTTGTTAGTCATATCACGTGCTTAGATTATGTGAGAATGGTCATCGCGGGTCATCGTTAGGCTGACACGTTGGTATATGCTTATATATACTTATAGCAGCTTTTTGAATTGATAGTTTAACAGGGTGTGGAACTCGTGGGTGGAACATAAATTTTAGTTGGTCAAGCAACTAGAGGGTATGCTGTAATTGACAGAACAAAGCAGATTTATTTCAAAATCCCGCTGCAACTTCTATACTTTTTAAAATAATTCGGTGGCACTATTCTATATAAGAATATATACTAAATATCTAGAAAAAATTAAAACTTTAGAGATAGTTTCCTATGCAGTAAAAGGGGGCGAAAAATCTGATTCAATTAGTGGAAAGCAATCCGAAATCAATAAAGCCTTATCTCCTAATTGCATGACTTGAGCGGTATCCAAGGAATGATTTACGGAGTTCGCGGGGCCTCCTGGAGCGAGTTTAACTCGTCCTTATGCCGTGTTACAGATACGTAAGCACTATCTTGGCATAACCCACTGCGTGGTCGTCATCCTTCTGCCTTAAGTTAATCCGTGCTCAGCTTTTCGCCAATAAATTCATGTGCGATCGCATTCCTAATCCGCTTCTCCTCAAGAGCAGGTTTCATTTGAATCGCCAACACATCGAATAAAATATATAATATATTCACAGTCAAACGTTATTATACTCATTTATACATATATATTATGTACAGATATGTTACGAACATGTATATGTATCTATGGCGTAATTATTGCATTCATTGTACTTTGAATGGGTGGTTACTGGTTACATATACATACATAAAGGGTGGAATAAGTGGAAATGAAATACTAGTCTGAAAGAGACGGTGGGTGTCATGCACGTTTTCCATTCAAAGGAGTTACTAATGAAATAGTTCCGATTCGTTTATTAATTCACCTAGTAAGCATTTTTTATATCAATTAGTTAAAAAAAAGATTTAGTTATCCTAAATGAATTAATACAGGATTTTAACTGCTTTTAAAAGCAAACGTAATTATAATTGAAACATTAATCTGCAACAAAGTATCTAAATAAACAAAAGCAGTCGCAATATATTTAATTATACGTTTACTGATATGTCAAATCCCGTAATATCAAAGTTTTGCAATCAAGAATTTTTAGTATAATAAATGCGGAGATAAGTAATCGTGTACATAAATTATGAAAGTTTATGCGATAGGAGGAAAATTATTTGAACCAGTCGTTCTTTATACTTATATGTACTTGTCTCATTTCCGCATATATATAGAAATAAACTGTTGAGTTGAAGCTCTTATAAACACTCGATTAATTGCCGGATCGATCGATCGAGTCCAATACCAAAAAGACACGAAGATATCAGATAAAACCATATCGAGCGTTCCACTTTGCTGTTACACTCGAACTCTTATCATCGTACCTGTTAGCTCTGTTATATCAGTCTAACAGGTATGGTGACGCACTTTCGCAAATATACGTGTACTGCAATATAAAGAAAACTAATTTAGGACAAACAGGAAATTGTTCGCAGAATGAAATAGAAAATTGTATACGTGGGTATTGAAAGGTATTTTTATACCTTGGTATATATATGGCTTTCAAACTCGAGAAAACAAGAAAAATATTAACTGTTTAAAATATTAAATGTGTACATATATAACAACGTAAATAACTTCTGATTGACGTATGAGGTCTTGATCGAAAAAAATTGATAATACCATATCTGTAGTAAAAATCCATTTTTTGCAATATTTACTGGTTTGACCTTGAATTTTCATTAATCTTAAGAGATATAATGAGACTTTATGAGATTTTAAGCAATTTTAATTAATTTTTTAAGGAATTTGATCAGATTTCGAAAGATGTTAAGGGATTTGATGATATTTTATGTGAATTTTACGACATTTTATGGGGTTGTCAAGAATTTTAAGGTATTTCATGAAATTTCATAGGATTTTAAATAAGTTTGAGGGATTTTTCCATATTTTATGGAATTTTAATTAATTCTTATGGATTTTAAGATGTTTTATGAAATATTAAGTAATTTTAAAGACAAAATTTCAGTAGATTTTCAGAAATTTTAAGAGATTTAATGAGACTTTATGGGACTTTGAGATGTAATTTTAGGAAATAGCAAGTGAATTTATGAAATTTAAAAGAATTTCACCAAATTTTGAAGGATAATAAAAACATTTTAAGGTTTTCATATATGTTCGCAGAATGAAATAGAAAATTGTATACGTGGGTATTGAAAGGTATTTTTATACCTTGGTATATATGACTTTCAAACACGAGAAAACAAGAAAAATATTAAACTGGGAGCTTTATATAATAAAATAAAGTTTCTCAAAACTGAAACTTATGTCTCTAATCGAAGGTCGAGGTAAAATAGGATTTTTCAGGTGGAAATTGATTAGATTCTATATTTCAGGGTGCAATGAAAATGCTATCTTGAAAATTTTATATACTTGATTTTATCTGATTTTATATTATATTATATATTATATATAGCATGAAGCCATCAAGTTGACTAAAAATATGTTTAAGTAAGCTTGATTTACAGTAAATTTTATATATTCATTTTATAGGTGTTTTATGTGTGGCATGTTATTTTGCTAAAAGGTGCTTTTTTCTCTCCGTAAGTTTTTCTTGTCTGGATCTTCTTTGATGGCACTGAATAACGCTAAGATTAAGTGTCGCCGAGTTGAGTGCCGGAAAGGGCAAAGTGATAATAACTGTTTGGAATGCAGCGGGTGGAAGATCGTAATACGTAAGATGTAGAGGGTTGCCATGGAGAGTGTTAAGAAAAGGGAAGTTTCGTGGCCTCTATAATTTCGAGCAAGAATACGTGAAGTTGTCTAGGAAGAGAGAGAATGGAGAGATGCAGAGAAAGGCAAAAAGTTATAGCCCTAATGAACCAGAAATTTTTTGGCAGAGGCAATAAAATGAGATTTAATAATAAACGCCATTTAATCAATAAATGATATATTTGAATATTCTAAAAGATTATTTAAATTACTATTACTAATTTGTAAGTAATTTCTTCTATTAAAAATTAGTTAAAATTTGACAAAGATGAATTAGTTTAACTTTGAATTAAATGAATTAGACTAGATACTAGATATAATTGCTGCTAAGTTTTCAGATTTATACTAGGCAATAAATATTTCATTTTCAAGAATAAAACCTGGGGCTATGTCAGCTCTCGAGCCGGCTCTGAAAAAACGTATCACAATCGAAAGAGACGGGGTATGGGAGCGAAAAAGAAATGGAAGACTTCCACCAGAGCTAAAGAGCGTTGGGGGAAAAGGGATAGTGAATGAGAAACCACGTGGTGTGTGCTAACTGGTGGGGAGTCAAGCGTAGACGCTTTGCGCTTCCCCTTGGCTCTGGGGTTGATTAGTTGCTATCCGACCGTTGTTCAGGGTGGTTTGCTCGTCGCGTTCACATTTTCATGTTTACACGAGAGTTAATTGCAGAGTTGTGTGTCTTAAGTGCAGTGCACCTATAATTTGTGAAGAGTGTAGTGGATCGGCAATTTTTTTTATTGGGGAAAATTTTCAATAGTGATTTAATAGTGTCACAAGCGTACAATGTGTGTGTTCACTGTGATGTGTTCTGGAACCTAGGATACGAGTTTTTAACCGGAAATTGGAGTTCCATATATATAAAAACGGGCTCCGCAGTTGATGCGGTTGAATTACAACGGAAAATTACAATTTTTTTAGAAGGATGTATCCGAGTGCCCAAGCCGTAGCCGTCGCAGCTGCTGCTCGACACCCGGTAATTATATTTTTTAGTCTTACATTAAAAATATTGTATTTTTATCGAAATTTGAGGTTTCTTGTGTAATATTTGTGTCTTCATTCACTATAATTAGTCTTATTCACAGACGAAAAAAAGATTATTACTCACTTACGTGTAGCATCTTCACACAAAAGCAGAAATGAGCACATATCTCAGATATTTGATTTACTATCACTAAGCTTATCAGAATACATGAACCTGAAGTTCTAATTATTCTTGAGATTAAGCTCTGCACCGAGTACGATCTGTTTCATGAAAAAAAGCGTATATAATTTCAAGAAATGAATGAAAAGCCATACATGAAAATTGTATCCATAAAAAACAAAACATTTGTGAATGTCATCATAACTACAATTAAAATCTCCGGACTACAATCAAAACAAAAAATACCATTGTAGTTATTTATATTGAATAAATGTTGACCATCGATTTATTGCAAGCTTTTTTTTATGAATTTGACGATCAATTTTATTTTGATGAACCTTTTTGAGGCAACGTGTCCACGGTTTTGGTAATTAAACACCGAATGCCTTTTGTAATATAATCGCCGTAAAAGCGGTGCAAGCAACATTAATAACACCAACTAAGTAGCGTCATCAAAATATCAATTGAATCTTAGTAATTAACGTTTTGTTGTTGGCAGTATCGATGATTACGCATTGTTTATCGCCATGTGCATTCGTGCATTGCCTTCGTGTTAACTGGCAATATTTGCTCGATTATTATTGCAACAGTTACCTCTCACCTCGCCCATTAAACAAATGACTGCGGCACAAGAAATTAACGTTTATTACGCAGATTTAGAACAATAATGATCTAGTACCGCTAACTCAGAAAGAAACGTTTTTTCTCTCATTCTTAATGGCATATTGATTCTCGAATCTTTTTTAGCGCATGTCCTATCATAAATGGTCTCTAGTATAGCAATATACATTTTTTACAGCTTTTAATTGAGCAAGAAGTGCATTAGTTCAGTTTTCTTCAGTTATTTTCTTTTAAAGATAGTTTATAGTATTAATTTAAAATCAGTTGCGTAAATAAATTATTAATAGACATCATAAAACATTTATGTATGTTACTGCACTATACGTTGCACTTAAAGATTCATATATTCAAAAGAAATGTTACGTTATCACATTTTAAGATTGCACGAGATCTTTTTGTCATGTTGAGAATTGAAAAATGTGATTCTAATAGAAAGTTATTTCATTCAGACAGAAATTTTTGAGGGTACCTTTCCCAGCTACGCCACTGGAAAGAATCGATACTTCATCAAAGATCAACGAATAAAAGTGAGCAGTATTTTGCAACTGGTGTCTATTTTGTTCAATTTTTAACAGTTTCATGATGTTTTGCAAATATTTCTATATAAATGTGAAAACACGAATTATTTTACCAAGATACCACTTCTATGTTGAATTATATTTCTTAAACCGCTTTCATTTTTGATGTTATCATTCTTTTATTAACTACACGCATATTATTAACGTTTTTCGTTATCTAATTTTATTACTGAGTGCACTAAAAGTTAGATATGAAGAAGCGAAGGAAGAAACTATGGAGGTCAAGGTACAATTGATTGGATACAAGTAAAAGATAAGAAGCGATTTGCGAATATCTACTAATCTATTTCAACCAGTCAGACATGTACTTTATAGATATTGCAGTCTAGTTTAAAAAGAACCTTGCTTTTGTTTTATGACAGCTAAATGTATAAATGAATTTCATTTTTTTATTGTAGGAACAGAATAAGATACGCGAGGACTTTAAAAAATTCAGAAATTCAGACGAAAACAATAATTTATTCGAGAACCGATAATTTCGACGAGCCCTCCAGGCAAATTTCTTTCTCGAATTTGTATTCGAGAAAGAACGCTTTCTTTATTATTTATTTTGCATGTGTATTTAATTTTCTCGCAAACACGTGTGAATGGGTGCAAAAACGGGTTCAGAATTTTTTCCTTGTGCTTTGCAAACACCTGCCTTTATGCAATTTATGAAAAATGCAAACTGCAAAAATACATATGCAATGTCTTTAAAAAAAAAAAAAAAAAAAAAAAAAAAACAGCTGTTATGTTTGCAAATTTTCGTGTGAACGCAAACAAGTTTTAAAATTTTCTAATAATTTTAAAGATTACCAATAATCTTTAAATTGGAAAGCTGCTTAAACAAGAAGAGTTGTAAACTTTATTATTAAAAATTTAAAGGGATTACGTTTGTTAGAGTAAACTAACACCCTTCACTTTTTATATAGTTATCCGATAATCCTATTAGCACTTTAGGACCAAAACATTTCGGTTTGTGCGAGGGGTGAGGGGTGGGTTTGATCGAGGGTATAATAGCCAATAGGGAGAGGAAAAGCTTTTGTTGCCAAGTGTGGCTAATGTAAATACAGGTGCAAACTTCGGGGCCTTGAAAAAAGTGACCTGGTCCAGGATCCTTTTGCTAGTTGGAAATCATCTCTGTTTACAGATCATTGTCATCGATCTCTCCATTCCGAATGACCCGAAGATTGTCCCGTCCGCATTTTTCTTTTGATCCTCAAACCTCCCATCTTTATCGTTTTATTTTCCGTCCAAATTTTAAAATCCCCTTGAGCCTCAGGAGGATGAATTATTTTTTTCACAAAGTTGACTGTGGCAACTATTTAAAAACAGGAATATATTTAATGAAAATATTGTGGGGTATATTTAATAAAATGCATTTTTACCCAAATTTAAAGTATTTTAAAATTCAAAAAGGGTTTAAATAATGTTAAAAAGCGTGGCGTGTAATACTGGTAATCTGTTGGTCAGAGTAGAAACTTTCCGCTTTGAATTTCGTCATGATCAATAAGCTATTTGCCCACATGACGGAAATAGTATTTGTACAGCTTGTACGCAAACAGACGGCTCTCTAGCGCGCCAATAACAGAACCTTGTGTCAACTCGGTCAAGCACCGTGAGTAATGAGTCACGAAGCGAAGAAGCCGGATGCTCTGCTAGTCTGCTCTGCTCGCTATAAAAAATGCAGATCATCCGTGAAAATTTCCACTTTCGAGATCACTCGTTCCATTTCAGAAGTTTCCGCCTCACTTTATCTCAATGATATAAACATTTCGATATAAGTCACTTGAATCTACTGAAAAAACGAACTGGAAAAAGTATTTTGTGGTCACAAATGTTTAGCTGGATTTACGAAATACTTTCACCAACAAAAAATCAATTTGTTTCGGATAATTATTGAAGAGGACAAATACAAATATAGAACGATTGATAAATTTGATACATATTTGGGCAGAGTTGAATAACCTATCGAAATTCCGCACTCGGTTCATTTCATTCTCTCTCTTTCCTAGTAAATAAAATGAATTCACAATTCAGTTTCCATTTATCATTTTCCAGTAGTTAACGCCATAAAAACAGTTACTGGTTCGATAGCACTCTGCCGATGAAATAATATCGAAAGGAGGAGGACGGCGATTAATTACAATTACAATAAACAGCTTTTTCGGGTAAAGTCACTCTGCATGTAAAATCTGTTAAAATTTTCACCCTTCTCTTTAATTAAAAATCGTAAATTCACTGAAGGTAGCTAAAAATGTCCAATTGCACTGTACAAATAGTGACAAGGTAAATTAGTTTTCCTGATAATTTTAAATAGTAGATTTCGAGGTGCGATAAAAGTTTTATGTATGCCAATATATATTTACAATATTTGAACACAAACAGTACTTTGAACTCAACTATAAAACAATTTTTCTTTTTTTATCATTTCTTCTCGATTGACAACAAATTGCTTGAATTTTTTTTCTATGACAAAGTGCAGCCTTCAAAGCTCATCAAACCTCATCATATGATGTATCAATTCACTCTATTCTCTAATTGTCTTGGGTATTATAGAGCCATGTAGCTCGTGGGAGAAGCACAGTGGAATTATAGTAAAATTGAAATCGAGTTGAGTACGAGACTAAATTCGAGGGCTACTCGTCGTCCTTCCCACAGAAACCGCAATATGCATTGGTAATTACACGAGATGAATTACGCCGCAGAATGAGCGAACCGTGTTACGTGTAATTGGCGCGTATTATAAATCTCCATTGTGCAAATAATGTGTGAATCAGAGCGTTGTAGAGACAATGTTGCATCTGCATTTTCCTATGAGCGTTTAACCATAAGAGAATTCGATCGTCCAATTAGCAGTTTCACGTGTCTGTATAATGCATTTATCATTTTATAATTACCAATTGGAAGTGAAATAAATATTTTCACAGATCCAAAGTTTTTTCGCGTATACACTGAGAAAAATGTTTGGTGCGGACAACAAAACTTTTTGTTGCTATAGAAGCAACAAAAATTGTTTGGTTGTGCCAACCAAATCTTGGTTCTTTCAACAAACTTCAGTTGGTTCAACAAAAATTTGGTTGGCACAACCAAAAATCTTTGTTGCTTCTATATCAACAAAATTTTTTGTTGTCCGCATCAAACATTTTTCTCAGTGTAGAATTGAAAAGCAATCTTATTTTAAGAGATGATGAAGTAGAAACATTTTAAGTATATAACTTTCCCTGGCAAGATTCCTCTCGTTCTAATTAGGTGGATTGTTACAGCTATAGTCTCACAAAGATTAAACTGGTCGTATAACCCAGAGTAAAGACGAGGAAGCTTAAAGAGTCATCTCCTCTAAAAGTGTCAGCAGCACATGGGACACTATATCCGGATTACGTGATCTCCCCATCAAACGAGGCGTACGAGATGGAGGAGTAGAAGAAAATTAGAGCATGACACTTTACGAATCGTGCTACAAGATTAATTCTGGCGTGTGCGGGAAGGGTTGGAGGAAGAGGGAAAGAAAGAGATAAAAGAGACTTGGCTCGGGCTACTTGGAACAACTTGAGCTTATTAGTTCTATTATATTTGGTCCCTGTGGGTCGAGGATAGCTGAAAGAGTCACTCAATCTCTCTTCTTCATTCCATTTCTGACCTGCCAATAAACGCCTCCCCTCATCTTCTTTTCATCTCGCTTTTCATCTGTCTCTCAAGTATTAAACTCAAATATTCTTCTCAGGGAACACTTCTGTTGCTTTTACATTCCTACTGGTATTATAAACCATAAGACTCGACCAGCGAAGTGAGATTCTGAAACCAATGATCTCATTGTCACTTGACTTGGTCCTTCTCAGAATTTTATTGCTGCAATGAAATGTTCGGGACTTGACTCTCTCTCTATTTCTGTTATTCGTTTTTCCAAATCCTGTTAGCCTCTCAAGGCACTTGTCAAGCACACAGTTCAGAGAAAATTCCTCGGAAAATTCTCCAAGGTCGATATGATTTAGTGGTTTTTTTTTTTTTCGTACAATTCCAGAAATAGAGAAAGTCTGGAATAAAGAATTACGATGGGTCTTCCTTCCAGATATAGATTTTATGAAGGATATTCAATTACCCAGATAATATAATTTCACGTCGTTCTAAAATAAAAATACTTCTCACAACCTAAGAATCTGGTTTGAGTTTAATGCCACTCAATTATTTAAAAATGCATTAACCCAGGTCCAATTTAAAATTGAATTGACGTTTGATATTTGGCGTCGAGTAATTCGAGCGACTTTATTTAAAATAGCTTCACTGGTGAGGATTTGAAAGCGTATAATCGTATTAGGAACAGCGGGATGCCTTCTCTTTGCTATGAATTATTCGGGAGGGAACAAATTAATCCCGAGGCAAAGGGAAGGGTCGGCTATTTACAGCGATTGGCTCGTGAATAGGCAGTCATTCTCGATGGCTCGTCGTTGTAAAATTGAGTGTCAGAGAGATTCGGAAAACGTCGAGGTAGAACTGCACTTAAAAGCTCAACCCCCGCAGCGCTCTGTTTATTATATTAAATTTCAGACCAGTCAACTGAAAATTGGAGCAAAATGGATCGAGGGCGCAACTTGTTAAAAGAGACCCCTCCATACCTTAATTGGGGCAATAGTTCTTTTCATTCAGCACTATATTCAGTATACTATATAAGAATATAATAATATATATAATATATACTAGTATATAATATAGTATACTAAATTTCTCTTGAAATTTCTTCCAAGAATATAATGACTGAAGTATGTACCTTAAAATTTTTAATTCACAAGTGACTGAAGCTTCTTGAAGTAACTTGAAGTAACTTGAGGTACTTTAAGGGCATACTTAAAGTCTCCTGAAGTAACTTTCTAAACCGCATGAAAAATCATGTTAAATGTGGTTGAGAGCCACTGAGAAACGGTAAACAGTACTGTATTGTGTTTGTTGCTTAGCCTAGCAAATATTAGCCACCATATCGCTTATGGTGTGCTTGTTGAGCGAGAGTGACGGCGATGGTTGGCCCATTGGTGTGATAAGAGGGTGTGTGTGTGTGTGTCAGTGTAGATGATGTGGATGTATTTTTGTGAAGAGTAAAGTGGAGGAGGGAAGGGAATAGTGTGCGATTCGTGGCAGAGTGTGTTTGTTCAACCGTCCGTAGGACTGTTTGTCCTCGCTCTCCTTGTTTGAAGAACGTCGGGATCCCAGTCTGTGCAAACTCCTCATTATTGCGAACGGCGTAAACAATATATAGTACACACACCTACACCGACATACACCATGTGTATACATGTATGTAAAACAAATACAATAGAAATGCACAGACTGAGAGGCACACACAAGTCTGGCAACTGTCTCCATTTTCTCGACATGCAGATATCTACGACACTGGCACATGATTGGGTCTATATAAATATTTTCACATGAATGTTTGGGACTTAACTGTCAGAATTAACTGTGAAAAGGAGGTCGGAAAATAGTGATTATAAATCTGTCTGGAGAAACGTTTGAAGCGGGGAAAAACCGTCCGTTGCATCGTTTTTACTACTCTTCGTGTGGAAATTTTCTCGTTTACATATGAAAATAATGTCCACAATATTCATCTTGAGAATGCGTGACTACATAGTGATGCAGTCACTCTGAAACTCTTCTTTTATCACTGAAACATTTCCAGAGTGGAAGTTATCGTGAGTCATGAGCATAATATATAAGAGGCGTATAAAGAAAGATAATAAAAATGATAAAAATGTTATACATATATCAAAGAATTAAAATTTCAACTGCATTTAATTTATTATGTAGGTTTATAGTCAATCAGAATCTAGGCTCTGATAAAATATATGAGTGTTGAGTGTAGGTGATGTAAAATTAGAAAAGTTGGATGAATAGCGAGAAATTGTTAACAGTCATCGTACTTGGGTAAATAGTAGGCAGATTTATTAATACTATTGTCGTCCTATGCTCAGGGGTACAATGAAGCTCTTAAATGTCACAGAGATGAGCCATGTTTAACATCTCTGTTGCCACTTGGAGAATGACACTCCTTAGTGTGCTTGCTATAGAATTCAAGCCTTCAAAGCGACAGTCTCCCTTCACTGATCTGTGCTTCTCAAACAACTAAAACTAATTACATGCTTGTCTCAGTCATGGAAACCTATTATACACGGAATCATTTACTGTCTATAAATAGATGCATCAAAATCACCGTTTCTGAGTATTCTACTAAGATTTACATCGCTTAAAAATTGTCACATTTTTTAAAATTAATTTTCTATGAAATTTGTTTAATTTCTGGATTTTTTGAGCAATTTTCAAATTGTGGAAATGGAACTGTAGATCTAGAGGGTAAGAGGAAGGTATAGCGCTTTGTTAGGTCAGTGGACGATGGCGGTTTGCGAACTATCTCAATTTGCCTAACCCACAACCGCGTCGACCACGAAACCACGACTTCCCTCATTCGTGGCCACCTCCGCCTCCGCAATCCTCTCTTTGTCTAATACCTCTGTCTTTCTTCTCCCTCTGTCTCCTCCATTCTACCCTCCTTGCTATTGGAAATTTAACGTCCATCTGGGTCTGACCACCGCAAAACGCAACCTCTTGTACAACCGCAACTAGTGAACAGTGAACACGCAAAATGAAGTTTCTCTCTAAAAGATATATTTTCTTTGTAGTTCATATATATATATAATTACATATATATATATTTTTTTAGAAAAATTACGAAAAAAACCGGAACTTACTATTGCCCAAGTGCAACTATGTGATTTAAGAAATCTACTGTATAAATCAAATGTATAAACATTCTGTTTATTTTGAAGAAAAATTCCGAATTGCAAATCAGGTGAATATTTAAACATAGATGTTTAAATGTGTTTTACTGTATGAGTTGTTGATTCGCACTTCGTGCATGGTATTTCGAAAATCTGCATAACGACGCGTTGCATGCAGAAACCGTAACCAAGTGCGTTTTCAACGTATTCTAACAGCCACTAAATACCTGAAACATTAACGCGTTGTGTGAATTATGTTTAACGGTCATTAAGGCCACCACTTCTCTTCTAGTGGCTCTCAATATTCTTTTCGTTACTTTCCAAGTTCCTTCCCTCTCTGCTTTGAATATACTTTTTCAAGTCTGTTCCTCATTTCTTTTAGTTTCATTCCTTCTCTCAATCTTCAGAAGACAATATTGGTTTACTTTTTTACTGTATTGGAATAAAAGATACAAGAAACTATAAATATTAACTTATGATAGAATCGAGGATAGAATAAAATAGATGATAGAATAAAAGTAAGCTCATCCTTCAAAAATATGGTTCCATTTAAATTTTTCTTCTGGAATATTCTGATTGCATGTTTAAAAAAGTTTATCATATAATTCGATCCATTATGGAATGGTGTAGTAATACTTGGAAGAGGGAAGTTAGGAATAGACTGAATGTAGCTCGCCAGTTCATAGTTTAGGTTGTACCATGTAATCCTCGTGGACACCGCAAACATGTAATTAACACTTGCTCTCTCTCTCTCTCTCTCTCGCTCTCTATATGAGGCCGCCACAGTCAGTCGAGATCATGTCGACCATAGTGTTGAACTACATTGAACGTTGCGCTAATGTGAGTGCACATTTAGTACACACTTGTGTGCACACGTGCATTCACCTAATCACGCGACGAAGTACCCGTATATACACGATTGAGTATATTGTGTATTATATTGCCCTTAAATTTCAGGGTTTTCAGGGATAATTGCTAAAATAATTAAGCTAATATTTCCACTTTTAACGCATCATTTCTTTATATACCTGTCGGGAATATTAAAATGAAACAACGTCGAGCAAAAATCGTAAAGAGAGCTAGGTGTTTCTTTGTACACATGTTCGCATTATAATAACAAAAACGATTATTTATAGCAAGTGAGTCGTATTTACTAGAGAAAACGATAAAAACCTATTTATGGCGAAGTAAACGTGCTACTTATACTTAGGTTTATATTCAAATAACCACAGCTCAGCATGCGCAATTATTTATGAGGTCCGGATTTGAATAAATCTGTTACCTCCGTCGTGGAGATTTATCTCTTTCTTTTTCAATACATATAATCCAAGAACAGAGGGTCTTCATTCCACTTACCGATGTTGCACGATTACGTGTTTGTACCTACCTACCTATCTACCTATACCTACCTGTCTGCCTTCCCACTCAATCTAGTTGAAGTTCCATTTGCACTGTTCACATTTCACATTGATAAATCGAATCACCGATTGTTGCAATGCACATTGTATCGTTAGATTCAAGTTGCGAGACGGAAGCACGAGATAAATGATCACTTTTAGATGGCCGCCCTCCAAATTCTGAAACAGAAAGAGATTTTTCTTATAAATTTCGCTTTTCTATCACTTATTCGATTCTCACAGTCGAATTGAATATATTTGGTAAAAAAAAAAATGATTACAGGAGTTAGATAGTTAAAGGACTTTTCGATTGAGGTGAAAATTTATGAATACCTTATTTCTCTGATTATCTGATATTTTAATTTATATAATTTTGATTTCAGGTTCCTCCTCAACCCGGGCAACCGTTCAAATTCACTGTGATCGAAGCATGTGATAGGATCAAAGAAGAGTTCAATTTTCTACAAGCTCAGTACCATAAGTAAGTACATTAAATAATAATTGATCCAGTTTTTCATTCGCGAGAGTTTCTAATTAAAATCCAGCTGTGTAGAAAATCGATGATCCTATATCCAGAATTCTTTATAATATTTCCGGAATTCTTCACTCAATTTCCTGAAGACAATGTTATTAATTCGATATTTTGTTTCAACCAGACAAAACGAGCAATACCATTTGAAATAGAAGTTCTTGGAAGTCTTGGTTGTGTTTTTAATGGTTTTGACTTTACGACTCCAATTTCTAAGACCGCAAACAGTCGGTAATGTTCAGCGATGTGTTCTCTCGGTTGCTCGCTGCTACAACGATGTTATATTTCTTTTCTTTTCTTGTGTCTTTCTTTTCATCCAGTTGTAGAAACCGCGGGAACAATAGCAGCTGGAGCGGCCGTTCTGTGCACGCGAGGCCACAGAATCGAAGTCATAAGTGATTTACGATAGCATGGCTCGCAGACTTACACGAAACGTAATTCTAGTCGGTTCGCAAAGTCTGTGAATGTGAAATTAGGGAAGTAAGCATCAGTTACTCAAAGTTCCAGATCAGACTCCTCTCATTTCATATTTTAATAAATATTCAATGCTTAGCTAAATGTTAAACAGATACCCCAGGCCAAAAGTTAAAATGACTGATGGCTTATTCCACTCCTCATCACGTTTCTCACGACTTTATAATTTCTGTTATACCAAGTGATTATTGATCATTATATAAGAATATAATTTCCAGTAATGATCCGAATTCTAAAGTCTTTTTTTTATTAAATACCGTAATACGTAGTACCATAATTACACCACCGTTTTCCCGCACTTTATCGTGCATTGCTTATACAAAGGAGAAAAAAGCGTTAACTCGCTTTCCTCGCGAAATTAGTGATAAAATTTCTTGTGACGGATTCAATTGCAGTGAATCGGTTGCGGTTTAGGAGAACTTCTTTTTAGTACAGTTGTGCACTTTTCTCGGCTTTCGCTCCGTTACGGTTTGCTAGAGCAGCCACTTTACAGCATAATGACGCCATTAACTTTCTGAAGCAGTTCTCACTGAAGCTTTTTCTGTTGCAGTCTTAAACTCGAATACGATAAGCAGAATAGCGAAAAGGAGAATCTACAGCGGCATTGCATAATGGTAAGATTTCACAACTCACCTTATTCAATTCTATTTATTTCTTATATACTTCAAATCCGTAACGTTTTAGATTCAATCATCTTACATCAATAAGATTCAATAACTTAGTAAGTTACTTCCTCCTTTTACTCGATTCCTGTCTTCCATTTTATCAAAAACAAGAGGTATTGTTGTGTATATGATAATTTGACAATTTTTTGCGGCTTAACTGAAAGTTGTGTTAAAAAAAAAGTAAATGTTATGAAAAATTGTGAAAGATAGAGGAAGGGTGAGTGGTCACAATAAAAGAGCAATCGAGTTTAATCCGAGTCGTGGCTCGATCCGATAAATCTGAACAACGACTTGCTCTTTCATTGCACTGGTTATTCGTGATTAATCGTGATGTTTGAACTAGTCGCCTCCGCGTCAATTAAAAGTTTATATACGTGGGATAAAAAAGTCGAGACCAACCGCATCTCGTGGTGCAAATATATACACTATGATATAACCCAAAGAACGACTGCATATCCATTAATTTCTTCTTAATATTAATGTTTGTCTAGGAGTTGACCACTCGACTTTGTAAATTAAAATAGTCTAATAAATTCATCACTATTCCATGTCATTTCATTACTCAGCAGTTAATTTCTGAATAATTGCCAAATTAATGGTCCATAAAATGAAGACTCCCAAAGTTGTGTAAATTTTTTTATATCTCCCCTAAAGCTAATTTGTTATTTTTCCGTGTTTTTAATTTTATTGTTGGCAGTTGTTATTCTATATTTAGGCCACAAGTGAATAAAAACACGTGAATTTGATAAAAGGCATTGAAGACAACAATAAAATAATATTTCTTATTTGTTACAGTATTACGAAATGGCTTATACCTCCAACATGGAGTTGCACAAACAGGTAAGGCCTGAACAATTATTTACAGACAAATTAAACTCCGCGTTGTTTGTTATTGACTTTTGTCCCTATCACCAACGTAATTTTTCAGACATATTCTCAAGACGCATTATTACTGAACATAAATCTAGATTATAAAAGTTAGATTGTTGAGAAAAAGACTTCGAACTGAAACTCTTTAATAGTAAGTGCTTTTTTATCTTGGTGTAAAGTTCAGAATGACGACTGATAAGAGTAAGAGTTCTCCGGAACTCTTTATCTGTCGAGCTATTTTTATGCTCTCATCACATGCACTAGTTTGTTCTATAATATCATCAGTTCATATATTTAATTTATTTTTATGTATTTCATTGCAATGATTTCATTTCATTTGTGCAATAAGCACAACAATAAGAATAACAGGGACGGCATTAATCGAATTCTTAATTAGACAATCCTCGAATTTTTCATTCTATGTCGACAAGAGTTTGCAAGTCAACTTATCATTCTTTAATTATATTATTTTTATTACATCAAAAATGTAATTAAGGGTTTTTCTTCTCACTACTATTTTTTGTTGCCGAACGATTTATTCACGCGAATTGTATGATCTTGTCCGAGCAGAAGATTAATATAGTACCTGACGCGATAACAACCTTGTCCTGGCTTCACCATTGGTTAATTATCTTTCGGTTAGGTTTCTTACATCTTATTTTTTTCGGGGATCTAACGACCAAGCCGAGAAAATTCACGTACCGTTTCGTCATCCCGACAGCACATTCTTGCTGACTTGGCGTTTATTTCGAGCTTATACCAACCTAAAGTCTAGATACAAGTAGAGGATGAACTAAAATAGATGCTCTGCGCTGACAGTAAGCTGTGGTTCAAAATACTGTCCTAACAAAATTTCACTTTCTGCCTTTCATGAATTTCATACCGCAGTATTATGTTTTCTATCAATTGTAAAATATTAAAGACTTTAGTAGAAAGTATCTTTACTTTCACAAAATCCGAAATAATCTTTAAAGTGTAAAAGAGTTTATTTTTACCTAAAGCTGGATTAAAATCGCAATTTCATAATTTCCTTGTCTTTATTATTTCAGGCAGAAATAGCGAAAAGGCTGAACACTGTAATCGCTCAGATTTTACCGTTCCTCTCTCAAGAGCATCAACAGCAGGTGGCCAATACGGTTGATAGAGCGAGGCAAGTCAATATGACAGAAGCCGGTTCCGTAGTTGTGGTAAGTTTACACTTTATACATTTCTCTCGGAATAAAGTAAAGTCACGAACAAAGGAAACTTAAATAGAATTTCAAACCGCTGATACCGCTTTTCTATTATTGAAAACCGCTTGCGGAATTTCATAGATACAAAGATGCTTTAAAGCTAGCTTTAAAGTTTAAGTCAATTTTCTTTATGAAAGTGAAATCACCGTCGTATAATTATTTGAAAAATGCCGAGTTATTGTAAGATCGGCAAATTTCAAGGAAAAATTGCAAAAGGATGAGAGAAATTCACCATGGTCTGTTAAACCCAGCTGAAATTGTATTTAGTTTTCGAACTGAATCTCCAAGGATGTCGCCGTTAATTTGTAGCCGTATTGGCACGACCAGCACGTCCGTTGTGATAATAATTGTCAATCGATCCACGCCATCCAGGATACGGATGATGCACCGAAGCGCGCATTGAAATTCAACGCGGTCCACCGAGTCGACACCGACCAGACTTATTTCGTAGTCTGCGTGTATTACACCGATAAGCACCGAGTGAAATTGGCATTCGGTTGTCGTTTCGCATAATTGAGTTCCGAGTTGCTTCTCTCCGGCATGATGTGAATAATTCCAAGTAGTATAAGTATCCTAAGTCGTCGTCGACGTTGCCTAATAAATTTATTAGACGTCCCCAAGTCTCTTCTAGCAAATAAAATTTGCTTCCGTCGACAACTTATTTGATTCTTTCAGCTACTATGCAGTTCTTCAGATCCGGAAGAATAGACTCAATTACCCTTTTCAAATGATGCAATATACAATTCTAAAATTGAATTCTTTCTTAAAATCGACTGTCAATATAATCCAGAGTTACGCTGCAAGATTCAATTTTTCGATTTCTTTGATATTTCCCTGACTTTTTCCTGTATTATTTTCCTATATTACTTTAAATCTTTTAAGATTCGTTATCTCTAAAATTTAAGATAGCCTTGGAAATCTCTCGTAATCCCTTTAAATTCCTAGAAACCCCTTAAAATCCTTAAAAAATTACTGAAAATCTCTTGAAATTATTAGAAACTCAAAAAATCTTAAAGAATACCTAGAAATTCTTTATAATCCCTCTAAATCCTTCTCAAGTTTCTAAAATCTGTTAAATAAACTTTAATAGCTATCTATGATATACGAAAAAAATAACATATAAAAATAAATTTCTATTATCCCAGACAACTCGCATTTCCCTGGCAATTTTTTTTTCCCAGACTTCCCTGTCTTGTGGCGACCCTAATAATTCCTTGGTAACAATTAAAAGCTATTTTGAGCAATCGTAAAATAGAGATATCACGAGCGATAAATCTATAGGTAAATTCTAATCACGGGTATTGGAATCGACATGTTATGGGAAGCACTGTAGGCAACGAAACGTAATAGTATCTAACGAGGTTTAACACGCCGTGAATAATAGGATGCAGGGTTGTTACCTAGCCCCATCTGATGGAGGTGCGAGTTGGTAGCTTGTGAGGGGGTTGGGAAGAGACTGAGCCATATGGAACGGTAGGGTAAATTCAAGCCAACTCAGTCGAAGGACCGAATGCTCCATGTGCTCTCGCAGTGTTATTAAACGAAATATTGATTCAACCCCTGTTTACTAAGTAATACATATTCATGGTGCCAGCACTTCGGGGTGTTTGCTACCCTTCTCTCCCTCTTCCGGTCTTCTCTATTTCCACCCTTCTACAATTGTCCTACAATCTCTTCAATCGTGGCTCTTTCTCTCTCTCTCGCTCTCTCTCCCTACTCGCGCTATACATATACAATTATACATATATATTATATATATACTTGTACTGGACAGTAAGTTCTTCACTGTGATAATAATCGTTCTAAGCCAAGGTGAACGTACCTCTATCAAGAATATATCTGAATAATTTGACATCCCTAGACACCAGCTTTTTACCCTTATTCTAATCAATTCTTCACCCTCTTCTAAGAAACTAAAGCTTTAGAAAAAGCTGAATCAATACGTCTGACATCTATTGCTTTCTAGATTAAAGCTTTCTATTATATCACCCATGTTAAAATTTCTCTGTCTTTCCATTTGGAATTCTTGTCTGAAAAGCAGTTTAGATTTTTAAAAAAGTTAATGAAGTCGATGACAATCAAGGAACATTTCTGTACTTAATTTTTTCCAGGTATGAATTGTAATTCTTTGTGTAGGATTATAGGAAAAACTTTCTGTGAGTATTCTGATGATTTACGTGCTATTGTGTATACAGAATACTGTCCATTATAGATATATATAATATATATGATGTAACGTGCAGACTTTGCATTGAAACCACGACCTCAACCGTCGAAGAGACGCTCCTCATATTGGTGAACGTCAAGCTGAAGTGACGTTCAAAAGCTCGTCTATATCCGATTCCTTTCCTGATAAAAGTTATACTAATACCAAGTACAAACTTTCTCGCAAAACTTTTACCTTGGAGTATACATGTTTTAAATATAGATGTTTTTTTTTCTTGCAAAGCTTAATATCGTATCCCAAAATTTAAAAGGCGAAATAAAAACCTAATTCATACATCAAATTTGTCAAAACGTAATTTAAAGATAAAGTAACTGTGTGAATTTAACTCTGTGTGAATTAAGGATTATAGTCCCCTAAGACCTGTGATTTCTCTGAAATATATCTCCTATATTGTTCGGCTCATCGTAGGAATATATAAATTATGAAAACTGATATTCCTTCCTATCTGAACTGAACACGTATTACATCTACATCGATCGGAGTCATTAATACAAAGCCGTCTAGCACAATGAATATTTTCTTCTTTGTCTCTGCAAGTAATCTCGCTTTTTCCTATTTCTGTTTCATACAATTTTGATATAAATATGATTGTGCAAACATTTCTCACAATACTGTACAATTGTACACGTTAAAGTACCTACTGTAGTCTATAGGTACTTACATAAATTGTGTTTTACAAAAGTTTTGCAATAGCTCTTATATATTATCCTCCACAGTTTTCTCGTAGAATTTCAAACAATAAATTTTTCTATAGAATTTTCTTGGAGGATCTTATAAAGAGAAAAACTTTTATGATCAAGAGATTTATCGTCCACTTAGGAAAGTAAATTGAACGCCTTATATGTCAATGTTGAGTAGGAAATTGCATTGCTGGAGTCAGACCTTCAGTAATCTATTGTACGCTTGAGGGTGGGCAAACTGGGAAGGAACGTGTTACTCGATACTTTCCAGAAGTTAATGCTTGGGGGAATTACAGACCAGTCCTTGGTACATGTGTATTTCGCGATACGCCTCTGGGGGCACAACCCCTAACGATCGCCACCCTCCTCCAGGAAAATAACTATCGTACGCAATCGCTGCAACCCTGAGAGGGGTTATTTCATATAATCCAGAATAGCACCCTCGTTCCTCAGGGGAAGCCAATCCCCGAGGCCTAAATGCCTAAGTGAAATCCATGATAAGCACGATTCGAGCGCGTAACGAGTTTATCGTTAAGCGGGAAAGGGTCCCTCTACTTTGTGGGGTGGAATATATTTCATGAAATACAAAATACGAGTGCACACCTCTATTAAAATAATTGTGGATCCACTTTGTTGCTTGAGAAACAACATCTGCTTCATGAATTTTTCATTCTTGAAATGAATAATACCGCCTTACAACGAAAAAAAAAAAAATTCATAGAATAAAATTCGATATTCGAGACATTAGAAATATACCTAATGCTTTAAAGATTAAATGTTTCGATTCTTTCCGTTTCAGCCACCAAGGTTAGACCTGCCAAGAATGATACAACAGATGCACGCCCAACAATTACCGCCAGGTGCCACGATGGGTCCTCATCCAGGACTTCCAGCACTTCCAGGCATTCCTCCTGGAATTTCTGTGCCAACATCCGCTTCGGCGGCACTTTTGGGCATGGGCATGAACCCTGGAGCACCCTCAACCCCGGGAACACCTGGCGGTCATCCACTCTCGCTTCTCGGCAAATCTGACTTTCACCGGCAACCTGATGATCTCAAAAGCAACGGAGGTATGTTCTTTGTTATATATTCTAATCAAAAATCAATCAATCAATTGTGTTTTCTTCAACTTCTTCTATTAGAAGATTTCACGAAAATTTACACTTTATCCCACGTACTTTGATTCTAAAATTTCTCCGGATAAAATCACCTCTTTTTTTTATTGGCCAATAGCCGAATGTTCGTCGGTGAGTACTCGAAGAAAATTGGATTGCAAAACTATGCAAATGGAAACGGAAGTAAGTGGAACGAAATCCACTCGAGCTGCGCGTAGCTCGGTTCGATTTTCCAGGGCTCATATTTTTTTCCACTTTTAATGCTCTCGCCTTTTTCCATTGAAAAATCCGAGCGCTGGCTGCGACGCGTAATAGAAAGTTCGCGCAGCTTTACCAGAGCCATCGTGCTTTGTACACTTTGTGCAACGGATGGGGCGCAAAAAGAGGAAGGGTTGAACAAAAAAAAAAATGGGTAGCAAGTGGGACGCTGGAGAGACTTGATAATTAATCGGGCCTCGGTTACGAGGAACGATGAAAGTAGGTGCGAGCGACTCTTCTCTACCCCTATTTTTTTCTCGCTTTTTTCCTTTTTTCTCGTATTTTCCTTCTCTCTTCATCGTTTGATCCCGTTTGCATTCCGAGAACGAATTGACGACAGGAGAGGCTGCAAAAAATGTGCTCTCTCTCGACGAAAAGCGGGGTCGCGCTGCAGAACGCTTCGTTGGAAATTTTCAAAGCGGTATCCGCTTTCAGAGCTTGTTTGCACCACCGTGTTAGCGGACACCAGTGGTTTTGAGGGAAAAGCACATAAATATGCATGAAGATCATTTATACGAGAGCGCGTATGCCCGCTTGGCAACGTTATTAACATTCTATCGGTGGCTCGATGCTACCGCCCAGAGTTAAGTACGCCTCGCGCACCAATTTTTTTTTTTGTCTTTCGTGTTTTTTTCTTCTCTTCATTTCCCTTTATAATTTCGGGCGCAAGCGAATAATAACGAAAATTACATTTTCAGTCACGCCCGTTAAATTCACCGAAACTAATTCTCTTCTCGTTCACGCTTTCTGTTACAGGACTCAGCTCCAACGAGGAGAGACATGTGAGTACGCCAGACATTGTTAATTTTTTATTTGATTTTAATTTATATGCATGCACTCGTACATTTACTTTCAAGTTTCCTACCCTCTGAGAATTTACTGCGGAAGTGTACTTGGATTTTGCATTTCAGCAAGTTTTGTGACTCTCTTCCAGAAATGTATTATACATATGTATAATCTTTATCCATAAAAAATTAACAAACTTCAATTAAATACATTCTTTTCATTAAATTCTATTCTGTGCGTATTAAGAAATTGTGTACAAACCAATATGTTTATTTTTAAACTTGCTAATTAGAGTTTGTTCGAGTTCGTTTTTTTTATTTGCTCATGTTTTTCCTGTTTACAATCACTGCAAGTTCAATACACGTCCATATAGAAACAGCTGTTCCAGTTCGATTTATTAAATAAAATGCAGTGATATATACAGTATAGTAGCAATCGAGCGAATACTTTTTTTTTCAATTATTTGTTTTCCACAACGTTTGCAATTTTACATTTTACGCTAACCGAAGTGAAGCTTTATATAATAATATTCTCTCTCCAAAGCTTTGACATTTCAATTTTCCTCAATCGATTGACTCATACAATTATTGCTTTTATAAAAGTAAATATTCACTGTTTAGAATTCAATTAGACTTAATTTAAATTATTATGTGGAAAAAGAGTGAGAAGTACTCATTGAATATAATCATAATTGCTGCAATTGAATATATCGCTTCCAGCAAAATATATTTTCTATGCACTCAATCGATTTTCGCTCGTATGGAAATGAATATCAGTTTCTATTTCAGGAAAATTACTTCTTTATTGGAACGCGGATATTTGTTTTATTGCGACTGAATCATCAATGTGTTTTCCGGTCCATATACGAATTATTTAGTGATCCCTGATAAAATAATGTTTAAAGAATCGCGGTTACGGCTGCATTCTATATTCTATACATAATTTCATTGATTATATTGCTACTTTTATCTTGGAATACATTTTGTTACAAAATTACGTAGTTTTAATTTGCCGAGGTTTAAAATTTCATTGAACATCTTAAGTATTTCTATATCAATTTAGTCTAATTAGAGACTCAATCCAACAAAATTGATACTCGACTATCAAGCATCTTTATATATTCTTTATTGAAGCTAACCGAATAAAAAGGCGTTGAGTCCCTCGAATTAAAATTTAAAAAAAAAGTCTTTCATCTTTTAACGACGTGAGGATCCAATTGAGCAGAAAGTATCGAGCGAAGGGAAAAAACTCGTCATTTATCGCCATTAGTCTTTTATATCCCGCCGAATTTCATTCGATCATTAAAATTCTATGGTCAAATACGCTTATTCCAATGTTAACTTTTTATTCTGAAATGATAAATGGCTCAAGAACTGCCGATAAAATTTTAAGCTTATGAAAATGTCAACTTTTAGAGGTGGCGGGACAGAAATTACATTTTCTCGAAAGATGGTGCTGCACACTTTAATATTAAAAGTGAAAATGCTAATGATAACGATAATGTCTTGAGAAGACAGAAAAGGAAGACAAAGTGGAAAAGAGGGAGGAAATTAAGTAGAGAAACGAGAGGAAAAAGTGGAGGAAAAGAGGGAAAAATGAGAGAAAAAAGGGAATGAGAAGGAAAATAAAAATGAGAAGAAAAAAAAAAAAAGAAAAGGGAGAAGACGATGCAGTATTATAGGTTTGCCGAGCCTGTAATCATCGCGGGACCGCGGACCGCCCATCGACGCCCTCTCATTCTCTCGCCATTCTATTTTGCTCTCTTACTCATACCTTTCCTCATCCACGTCCTCGGGCTCTTTTCTTTCCTTTTCTGTCCTCCTCCCTCATCTTTATTTTCTCTTTTCCCTCTCATTCCTCCACGTCACAAGCCGGTGATCCGAGACGGCTACGGCTGTATTACCATGGTAATATTACTGAGAACGAGAATTTCAACGAGAATGTGACTGGGGCTCCGATGGATGGATCGAGAATAATATGACCCTCTTACTGCCCGTCTGACCGTAATTACTCTGCCTTTCAATGGAACGAACCTGCATTAGTCCTCAATGGCAAGCGCCAGTTTCTTTTTCCAAATGACCACGTTCATTCCTCTCGAAATTCCGACCTCCACACTCTTATTAAACTGCCCGAAGACTCAGTGATGCTTTTTATTAATGGAACATGTCTTATTTCTTTCTTTTTCAATTGTTTATGAAAATTTGATATCAATCTGATACCGTATTACAAGAGAGTTACACAGTGTATTGACACAAAAGAATTTTAGAATCTAGATCACAGGATCTGATGATCTGAACTTTTTAGAAGTGGTTATTATTAGGTAGCAGGGACGTAACAATTTAAAATGTTTGTCTTGAACCCTTCGGATTGTATCTTTAAAAGCATCTATGTTTCTAAAATGGGAACCCACTCGAACAAAAGATTATCTTTCTATCCATCAAAATCTTTTCATACGGATTTACACCTTTTATACATTCCTCGCGTTCCTAACTCTAGAGATGCTTAACTCATTGTAAGCTGTATAATCCTCAATTCCAGAGAAAAAGAAGTGTTTGTATATAGTATCATGTTTCCAATTCCAAGATTAATTTTGTCTGATTTGCCTCTAATTCTAGTCTTAAATTCACACTGTGGCAATATTAGTTATTGGCACACTAATCTCGAAGATAGAATCTACATATTTTATTGACAGAGGTGTGGCTTAGGCACAGCACAGCAAATTGGAATGAAGTGTCCGATGCTGAAATTTCGCAATCTAAATTCTCACATAAATTTCGTTGATTGTAATATTAGTCGTGTTTAAAATCTCGTGAAGGTAAAATCACTACCCAGGGCTATCTCCACTTTCCTGCTCTATAATCATTATCATCCCTTCTAACCATATCCATCATCTTGGTCTCATCTTCTTTCTTCTATTTTTTTTTAATTCTCTTCTAATTTTTTCCTTCATCTTTCTTGGATCTTCCCTTCCTCTGATCTTCTCCTTCTTTTAACTTTTTTTTCTTGTCTCTTCTCGCTCCCTGCTTCCCATCTCGGCAGCTTATTTTCTTTTCAGACTGCTTGGAGCACTCGTTCTTTTTTATTATTATTCACGCCCACGTTCAGTATCCCGAATTCCATTATGCCCTATTACGAGCCGATGCTGCACGCTAGCAGGAGACGCGTGAATCGCAGCGTGTCTAGGTATTATAGTATTATACGACGACCTGAAACGTTCTGTTTATTCGTCCCTCGGACCGTGAGAAGCCTCTTTCCTTTCTTTCTTTTGCCAAAGAACCCCTTTTTTGCCAAACACTCCCTTCAACATCACGTTCCTGCCACCGGTGATTGAACTTTCGCTCCGTCTTTTACACTCACCTTGTCCGTTCGCGTGTTTCTTCAATTTTTTTTTCAATCTTTTTGCGCGAGACTAAGTAATCGATGCGAGTATCAAAGGCTCATGACTCTCGGAACTTTTTTCCCACTTGTCGGAAACAACTTTATCGTGAAAAAGGAAAAAAGAAATGAATTAAAGGGAACAACCCGTCTTCCTTTGCAATTTGACTTTTTCAATAAATTCTTAATTAAATGGAATCTTCTTTAGCGAAAAATGTAATGCAAACACAATACAAACGCAATACAATATTAATATTTAAATATTAATTATTTAATTTGAAATTCCACTTGTGTTACAGAGAAGTTCGATATCACCTGGTGACAAATACAGTAGGTCACGCACGCCACAAGAGCACCATTCTCATCACACTCAAAATCATCATGACCATCCTATGCATGCCATGAAGAAAATGAAAAAAGAGGATAAAGACGCTGGACATGTAAGTTACACAAAATTCGCTTATTTCTTAGAAAATTGCTACGTAGTCAAGGTATCACAATCTGCTTCCTTAAATTGAGGCAATAAACTATCAACGGGTAATTTGTCGGGACATTTTGCACTCTTTTAAAATTCGCTTCTTAGATTTCTTGATTATGCATGCTAGACTGAATCATTTTGCTGCAGGCGACGTAGACGGGCTGCAATTACGATAATAATCCTTTGTAAATAGCGCAATTGCAGTAGTAAACTCTGATATAGAATTACGGAAAGCAGTGGCACCCAAGAGCAGTCATTTCATTTCTCACGGCCTTCATAAATCCGTTACTATAACTTTTAAAACCATAATCATACGAGAAGTGAAAACTGCTGCTTCCGTCTTATTTCAGTTAAATTATAATAATCTAATTCTAAATGGATAATTCAAATGATATTAAAACTGCGCATTCATGTTCGCAGTTTGACTAAATTTTTTTTCTGTTTTTAAATTTGGTTTTGTAAATTGATCAAGTCTAGAGAGGAAGACTCAGAATGGAGAACGCTGTAAGTGCTTTTTGAGCAAAGTGGAAAGGACAGTAAAATTTGTTAAATACCAAATGACCAACACTTGCGACCTTCACCATACGCTAAGTTTTAATTACCCTTTAAGGAACAAACCATTAGGAAGCAAATTTAAAACAACTTCAAGTAAAGTATTATTCCCTTTGATCAAGGAAGAGTAACTTTCACATCAATTATCAACTTGGTTCAAATTAAATTTCAAATAAATGTTAAATCATCATGGTTGCTTCCATAAGGGACCAAACTCTGCAAAGTAATATTTCCGGGCACTGAAGGCGTTCTCCCTTTCCAGTCTTCAAACGCAGTTCTTCATCGGGGTTCCTCGTCCAGAATCTGTACAATAGACCTCTCTGACTAAGTTCTAAGACTCAAATACGGAAAATTTCGAACGACTAAGACAACCAAAGACTTCTATCATCATTCGCAGAGTGACGGGGAGAAAAGCGATCAGGACTTGGTGGTTGATGATGCCAGCGAAGGTCCAGCAAGTCCAGCAGCAAACGGAACATCATCACCTCGTGAGAACGGCCTTGACAAGATGGGAGTTCCGCCTCTGGGTTCGAGCATCCAGAAAAAAGACGCACCACCTCATTCTCCAAGAAGTGGAACCAGTAGCAACGCCAGCACGCCATCTGCGAAGAAGATGGAAGAACGAGAGAAGCCCACGACTCCAATATCGAAACCGATGACGCCTACATCAGCTTCTAGTGGAAGCTTGAAGGCGACAGGCTCCAGCAAAAGTATCCAAGGACCTCCGCCTCCAGGTGCTATTCCTGGAGTTTATCCACACTATCCTCCTGGACCACCCCCTCATCATCTACCACCTGGTGGCCAACATCACATGGATGTATTGGGATACAATGGCTATGGACCACCTAGAGGCCCATCATTACCTCAACAGCTTTATGATCCCCATGGAACCATGAGAGTCCCGCCTGTTCCCGTGGGACCAGTACCTGGGGGAAAACCGTAAGTTCAGGATTTGCATATGTTTGGAGTTGGGAAGATAAACTGATAAAAGTTGGAGCTTGGTTAAGCTGGGATTAACTTTCTGATTGTGTACTCGAAATCTGGCTACAAGTGATTAAGAAGATTATAGAGATTGAAATAGTATGAATAGTTTGAAGGATATTGCTCAAGTATATTTACCAAGCTCTCACTTGATGTTAGATTTGCATGAAATTGTATACACTTTTTTAGTGTTTAAATTTGTTGTCGCTTCTTGTTTTTAATTTATGATAGTGGTATACCACTCATCTTTCTTTTCTTTAATACAAAGAAATTTTGCACGACAAATTTTGGTTGCAGGGCTTACAGTTTCCACGTTCCCAGTGAGGGTTTGATGGTGCCAGTTCCCTTTCCTCAGGATGCCCTAAGTGCAGCCGGAATCCCAAGACACGCTCGTCAAATCAACACCTTAACTCATGGAGAAGTTGTGTGCGCTGTAACGATCTCGAACCCGACTAAATACGTCTATACAGGGGGCAAAGGTTGCGTCAAAGTTTGGGACATCGGTCAAAGTGGTTCAGGCAATCCTAAGCCAGTTTCACAGTTGGATTGTTTACAGCGAGATAACTACATTCGATCAGTGAAACTTCTACCAGATGGTAGAACTTTGATCGTTGGTGGTGAAGCAAGTCAGCTCAGCATCTGGGACCTTGCCAGCCCCACCCCAAGAATCAAGGCTGAATTAACATCATCAGCTCCAGCTTGTTACGCGCTAGCTATTTCTCCTGATTCTAAGGTGTGCTTTAGTTGCTGCAGTGATGGCAACATCGCCGTCTGGGATCTCCAGAATCAGACTCTTGTTAGGCAGTTCCAGGGACACACAGATGGAGCTTCCTGCATCGATATTTCTGCTGATGGCTCAAAATTGTGGACGGGTGGTTTGGATAATACGGTGAGGTCATGGGACTTGAGGGAAGGAAGGCAGCTGCAGCAACATGACTTTAGCTCCCAGATATTTTCACTGGGTTATTGTCCAACTGGCGAGTGGCTCGCTGTGGGTATGGAGAACTCGAATGTTGAGGTTCTTCATGCCACGAAACCTGACAAGTATCAGCTACACCTGCACGATTCTTGCGTGCTGTCTCTACGCTTCGCCTCCTGCGGTAAATGGTTCGTCTCCACTGGAAAAGACAACCTACTCAATGCGTGGCGCACCCCATATGGAGCCTCGATATTCCAGGTGAGTGATCTCTGAATATTTAAAGGAAGCTCTTGTGGTCAGCCCCTAATTTCTCGGTCTTCAGGTTTTCGACTGTCTTACTTTATTATTGTTTCAGTTAAATCATTTTGCATAGTTAATAGTTTCAATATAGAGACAAATTTTAAAGAGAAAACTTCAATATAACATGAAAATGACTTTTAACTTACCGGATATCATTAATTTTCTTCCAGTCGAAAGAATCATCATCGGTCTTGAGCTGTGATATCTCAGCAGATGATAAATACATCGTCACTGGATCTGGGGACAAAAAAGCAACAGTCTATGAAGTCATGTACTAACTACCAAGGGTTAAAAATTTTTATTCAAAGATCTCCAGACGCTCGAATTCATTGTATATAAATATTTAACTTTTAATGTTATTATTACAGTAGCCTTTCGCTTATTATCCACTCGAAAGGATTTCGCTCTTTGTGAAGGTTTAACCTTGAAGAAGGTTATAATTCTCAATTTTGACCTCTTCAATTTTTGCATTATCTGCATCTTCTGGGTCATGAACATTCTTTTATGTATGTATTATACATACTTTTTAAAAGTGGGTAGTTTTCGCAAGACTACTGTATTTTTAGTTTTTATGAATAATTGCCATAATTAATGATATTATTGCATTGTTGTTGTTGTTTTGACACAAGAGGGGATATGTGAGATTGTATAAGACGTTTCACTGGGTGTTACCTCTTTTAAAAGAAGTTTTGAATAGAAATGTGTTCAAAACCTAATATTTGAAGTTCGTTGCACAGAAATTTTATTTCGTCCTGTTCAATTTGAAAGAAAATATTTTATCCTGTGATTCTATTTTTTAATTCAATCTTTATTATAATTGTTCTAGAGGATTCACGATGTTTATGATAAAAAAAAATATTTTTCTGAGTTAAGAAAATTCAAATTCGTTGTAACTGCGTAAAAATATACGCAAATATTTTTTCTCCAACATTATGTTGTTCAAACAACACTTATTCTATACTATTTTTAGAAAATGAATTAAAACTTCGTCAATTTGTGTATTCTCAGCCTATGTCCTTGTCATTTTCTAGTTTCAAGCAACAATTTGAATTATTATATTGATTGTAAATTACATAAATGAGAATATTATGAGCAAATAGACGTTAATGTATTTTATATTGTGTACATAGTGTGTACAGTTAAAGTGTTTAGATACTTATATTCATATTTTTCTATGTCGTATAGGGAAGGAGATATGTGTAGAGAAAAGACTGTAGAGTGAGAGTGAAAGAATGTATGAGAGCGAGAAATAAAAATAAAAAGATAGAGTGAGTGAGAGAGAGAGAGAGAGAGAGAAAGAGAGAAAGAGAAAGGTGAAAAAGAAAGTAAAGAACTTTGATATAACGTTGTATCGTCATTCGCGTCACTCATCGTTTAGATTTAAATCAGCGCGAATCCAAACAATAAAGAAAGAAAAAATGATTGAAAAAAACTGTGGAGATTCCTTTACTTTACCCTTTCAATTTTGCATTCACGAAGGCGAACGGCCGTGACTTGGGATATCAAGGGTTAATCGGTCGCCCCTGCAGTAACCGGAGTGAAATTAAAAAAGGTGGGTTACAATGAAATTTGATATGCACGAGAATTAAGCAATCCGTTAGGGTTCGCTTGCGAAAACAAATTGATCACGTTCGGAATTCGAGGGAAGAAATATATATATATATATATATATATATCAAACGCTCGAGATTTCAGCAAAAAATTACAGATTTATTATTTAATTTTAGTGATTTCAGGAATGTTTCATGCAAAAAAATAATTACTGATGACATATGTACTCTGATAATGTACTCTGAATAATGAATATTATGGGAATAATTACATTATTCACTTTTTGGGGCTTATCAGCAGAATGAAAAAAAAGTAATTTTCAAGGGATGTCACGTAATGGATAATCGAGACAGCATAAATTAAATCATGAATGAGCAGGGCGGAATTAGCGACTTTTCGTAAAGTGCGAAACACCCGATATGCGATTCGTATAATTAGCGATGCCATGCATGCGCACGGCTCACGTATTCAATGGAAGGTTCATCGGCGTAATGTTATTATAATAGTGGCACGTTTTGCATATGCGACTGGGTTCGAGGTTTACTGCACGCCACGCCGCGCCAGCGTATTTACATGTTAATGATATGCGGGGATCGGGGAGAGTAAAGCGGGTGTTGTTCGGAAATGCGACAGAGGCAGAAATAAAGAGAAGGGCAGAGATATACAGAACCACAGCTACGGTGTTACTACACACCCCATTTTGAATAACGTGGTTTGCTAAATGCATTAGTTATCGCCGCTAATTCAGCGTCGTTCCTCGTCGTTACACGCCCCGTTCAGTTATTAATTTATTCGACTGTTTGTCCGCTCATATTTATATCCTTCTATCCCAACACTCAACGTTGGCAATATTCACAAATGCTCTAGCCAATTGAAAAAATTTTAATTGGGAATAAAATATTAAAGAGAATAAAATACTCAACAGAATAAAATAAACATAGATTTAAGGGTTTTGAGCTCTGTAGCGCAAATCTTTAGTATCGATACTTCTTGCGTAAAATGAGGAATTCAAAATCTGACTTCAAAAATGAATATTTTCATTTTACTTAAAAAATATTTGAATTAGATATTTTATCGCTCTGTGTGCATAATTATAGTTAAAAATTGATTAATGCTACAGAGGGAAACAATTCAAAATTTAATATTTGTTGAGTAAAATGAAGAAATCGAATTTTTAGATTAGAACTTGGCTTCAACATCCTTTAAATGACTTTAAATGACTTCCATCATTTCTTTTGTTGCAAATCATTTCGAACAAGTTTATCGGTTCATCACACACGTTTTTTAAATTTATTTTTATTGTTTTTTGTAGTGACAGTTTCAGTGGCTTCTTTTAGTTTATTGCAAATGCATGAGACATAGAAGTAGATGATATCGTCGTATAGTTGATGAACACGACGACATGAGGGTATATCATGAAAAGTGCACGTTAAACACGCGCGTAATTAAGTGCCATTATACAATGCACTGCAAGGTGCATGACTGCACGCAGAAGTAGTGCAGCTTGCAATATCCAACGAGTCTATTTGCGTACCCAGCTAACCTGGAGTCGTATCAATCAAGCGAAAATTCCCAAGTTTTTGCGAGAGGAAGATCGCTCGCTTGAGGGATTTATAGATTATTTTATCGATTGAATTAATGAAGGGAATTTTAATTAATGGCGAGTTAACAGGTGGAAGCCGTGACGATCTGCCCCACGGTTATCAGTTTCTCATCTTTCTTGCTCTCCCGAGAAGAAACTGCTTGTTCAATTTTCTCACGCCGCTTGAAAAGCTTTGGCATATATAATCTGCTGGTAACATATTGGAAATAAATCATCCAGATAACGGGTACAATTTTTTCTCATATGTATTACTTTTTTCTAATAAATATATATACATACATTCTGTTCCATTAAATTGAGTTAGGTTTTTCCAAGCACAAGTTTACCTTTTCAAAGCCTTATATTTATACCTCGGAAAATAAACATATTTGCACGAGTTTTATCCCATCTCCATAAAAGTGAGCAATCAAAAGATGTGCACATGCAACCTTCTACTCTTATTATTTATTAAAACGATTTACAGTGGAAATTTTAGGAAATTTGGGGTAGGGAGAAGGGATGTAAAGCCACCGATTCGTTCAGCTGTCCAATTTTGTGGGGGTAACACGAAGACGCGCGTGAACTTGCTCATTTGCGTGCCTGTTAATTTGGTGCGTTTGTGTGGCCTCATTTGTTAAACCACAGAAGGACGCTAAGAGCCGACGAGGGAAAATTCGAGGGAAAATTAGCGCTTCCCGCTTTTGTATCAAGTATATGCATAACGCACCTTGTACTCACGCAAACACGCATGAACTTTACTATATGCACACGATAAGAAAATAAATAAACCTTTTAAAATTCATTATACCTACATTCAGCCTGTTCAAACAATTTTTAGAAGCCGAAAGTAGTACTCTCTAAAAAGAAGGTACACTTTTAAACTCTACTTCAATATTTAAAGGATATATACCACACTGAGAAACTCTGTGGTAAGAAAATTACTAATATCGATAGCAAGTAGGGGCAAATCCCAAAATTGAGATATTTTAATACAGAAAATAATAAATTTTACTATTTAAATAGTAAAATTTTGCCCCTACTTGCTATCGATATTAGTAATTTTTCTACCACAGAGTTTCTCAGTGCATAGTGCAACTCATCCAGAAATTTAAAAAATATAATGTCAGATTATCTGGTAACTTATATATATATAATACATATTGTATGCGGAACATGCTCATATTAGTACAGGAAACAATGGTGGCAGTCGTTGTTTCGCGCACGATTAACGCAACAACGAAAATTACGCTATCTGGGATGCATAGCGGAACTTTGGCGACGATTGGGGTAAGTGGATGGGGTATGAAAACCAGGGAGACATAGTGAACATTGATTGAACGTCAATGTTGGCCGTTTGATATGCACGCGGGCACACCGATATTTCGATATTTGCTCGCGAAATGCAGGATTTCGTTTTTGTCGATTGATAAACAAAAGTCGATCGGTTATATGGCATGTGTGTGTGTGTATGTGTGTGTGAGTCGTCGGCATTCGACTACTACACTAGCGATCCAGCTTTAGTGAATATCATAGGACCAGACTGTGTGGTTTGAACGATGAACATTAAAATGCCCAAATAACCACTCGCCAATTTCTGATTGCTTATACTCGTCATACGACACGTGTGCTCTTCTTTTTTCAGTTGTTATTCCTATCTGATCAACAAACGCAGCCATGTAAATAAATTAAATTCTCCATAGTGTTCAAGTTATGTGTGAGTTGAATCAATAAAAGTACGTCCCAATAAAATAAAATAAATTCCATATATGGTGACAAGTTTATTTGTAAATTGTTAGAAAAACGTTTTGTATAGTTTCACGTATTGATTGATCAAAGTTGGATTAATAAATACATGAAATGAAAAGAAAATTGTCTATAAGAAATGATTAGAAATCGTTCTGGAAATATTTCCTGGAAGAATATAGTGTTGATGTTTTTCTATAAATGTGTGCTTCACTATCTGATTCTCTTTTTTTAAAATTTATAATATAAAGTAAGAATAGCTTATAAAAATTTGTAGAATTGAGTAAACTGAAAATGGGCTTCCGAGGCAGATTAACCAATGACCTAGAAGTAAATAATGCGCAGGAACGAAGCAATTGACACGCATTATAGGCAGGTACAAAAGATGTCACTTTGTGATAGAGAAAATTACAGTATGTAGTTTGTGCACTCGGATAGGCACAATGATGTGCGTGCGCGAAAAGAAAAAAAAATAATAAGCAGGTAGGTGGCAAATGGGGCGAAGCTGGATATGTTATCGCTTGATCACACTGCAAATTACGTTAGTATTACACGTAAAAAGCGAGTTTTTTTAAACGATAAGGAAAAATTCATTGTGGAGGATAACTTTATGTACTAAATAAAAAACTTTACTTAATTGCGTTTTCTCGTAAACATTGTTAGACTAAGTACGTTTTGCTCCACTTAATTTGCATATATAATATATTGTATCTACACACCATTTTAATAAAATTAAAAGTAACAAAAGTATCATAATATCTAGTGCACCATATTATAAAACTACATATATATAATGTATATATGTTATATATGAAGCAAAGAGCACCTGCAGCTAGAGGAAATCGAAGCCACCCTTAAATGAATACATATGACTGTTTTACTTCCGCAGCTGTTGCCGAATACTCGCGTTTACGTGCTACCATATATCAGTATTGCAAAAGTCGATTGGCTGCAGCTGCAGTAAAAAAAATACCCTTTGCGTGCTCGAGAGCGCATCCCCTTTCTTTCTCTTTCAGAGATTTTAACGTCGATTGTAAAATTCACAAAGATAAAAATCAAGCTTTGTAACATCCTACTATGTACATTGTACAAAGCTTGAATGTTTACAAGGGCAAAATTAAATGTATACTTAATTCGTGAAAACAAAACAAGAGACAAACAAAATTGATTGTGAGCAAACTGTCCACATGATTGGAGTACGCTCCACGAATGAATTTTCCGAGTAAAATGCTCATTAAAAAATCAGTGATTAATTGATTATTTTATATACTTTTCACCAGAAAAAGAAAGAAAAAATCACAGGTTGTTTATCTATAGTTTTATATAATTTTATCAGAAAAGAATATCCAAATGTAGAACATAACATAATTCCCTTTTTGGAAATATGACTTTCCATCAAATTATATCATCCCTTGTGGCACAAATTCTATTGATGCTGTTCATAAATATTGTCAAATTATGAGAATATTCAATTTCGGACAAAAGCAGTGCATTTTTCATCTGAACACAATGAATCCAATAGCTGAATATCTCTGCAGACTAATTTTCTTTATAAATAATATGTTGAAAAACTATAAAAATTTGGAAAATTAAATATGTTTTTATCTTTTTTTTTCTATAAATGGTTGGAATTGAAATAGAGGATGAAAGAGTCGTTAATTTGAGGATCGACGTGACGCTTTAAATGCGAGGTACCAACATGAGGTGGCCGCAGCAAGGGCGACATTATCGCTCTCTGCACACGGTGCAACTGCGGATGGTGCGGTACAGTGGTTGAGGGTGGTTAGGGTAGAGCACCACAAGGGTGGTCAAACCACAAACGAGACCACCGTCCTGGCTATCTGCTATCTGGATATAACCACCAGCGCCGCTCCTACTCCTCTACAGTCTACTTTACACTCGAAGCGACCCCTCACCCTTCCATGTATATGGTATAGACACGATCCTGTGAAACGCGCGATAGCCAATGTTATACGCTTATCACGCTAATTTCGAGCTAATTGATAAGGCGAACAGACTGTACTGTATTCAACCAGCCAACACATAGATTCCACGTTGTTGTAAGAGCCCATTCCACCCACTCGGATTTCCATTCTACATCTCTCTAACAAACCTAATCATTCATCCAGCACTATTGTTGATCAGAAGCAACAGTTATGTCTTAGAAGTGGTTTAGCGCAATCTTAAATGCTGTATGATTATCGAACATTTGAAAGATAAGCATTCTGTATTTTTGGCGGTACATCTAAACTTTAAATATCTGAGTATTAAAGTTCATTATTGACCATTATTTGGGTGTGATGTTGACAATTGATGAGGTATTTTATATGAATATATAGCCGCATGCAAAAAGTCTATAATTATATAGAATTTTGTACAAAAATCTCCGCTCATCGTTTAATATTACTCTCTACATTTGAATCAGAGAAAATTTTACTGATTTAATTAGTGATTAAGTATTTCACTGATGAATCAGTGATTTGAGACATTTCACTGATCAATTCAGTAATTAGTTGAAAATCAAGTTCCAATTTCAGTCTGTAATTTGAGTAATTGCTCTCTAAACTTGAATCAGTCAAATTCCACTGATATGCAGTGACTCTTTTCTCACGATTTTAATCAGTGAAAATTCACTGAAAATTCCAGTGACTTTTCACTGATTTCCAGTAGATTATTCACTGATTAAAATCGTGAGAAAAGAGTCACTGAAAATCAGTGGTATTTGACTGGTAATCAGTTAAATTTCACTGATTCAAGTTTAGAGAGTAAGTAATCGCCACTGCTTTAGTTATTTGTCAGTTGGCGTAATATTTTCCAAAAATTTCCGTTGCCTCCGTTTGAAAAATATGATTTTTAGGGAATTGACGAATTAACGATTCGATTACTGTAACAGGCATTTTTTTCCTCATGATAACTAACGCATTTTGCTTTATTTGAATTTTATTCGTGAATATAAATAAAATTTAATTAAATATCATATAAAGCAAATCAAATTATATTTTTTAATACTATGATCACTTTAATTTGCGAAAATTAATAAAATGTTTAACATGATATTTGAGCATTTATTTTATTTTCATAAATATTATAGAAGATATTTCAGCAGATTTCACAGGATTAAAAAGGATTTCAATTTTCAGATTTCCAGCGGTTTAACAGATTCTGAATATGTCTGTGAATTATTCGGTTCAAATTCCTAGAAATCCTTTAGAAAATCTTCTTATCGCCGAAATCTTGTAAAATCCTTTGAAATACTTCAAAATATTTCGAAAATAAAATGTGTGTAGAAGAATATTTCATATAAATATGTAAAAATCCAAAAGACATATATCTGAGAAAAGATAAAATAAAATACTTATAAGATTATGTATTTTTAAATGACTTGAAAATCTTGAAACTCTTCTCGCTTGAAATTCCTCAAAATCACTTGAAATCTCTTGAAATCGTTTAAGATGTTTTGACATCTGAGATCTTGTGAAGCGGATATACTCAAAACGAATCACGCATTCAAGCAGTTGACACCTCTTATATCGATTCTAAAGATACAGGCGTCGAAAACAAATCCATCAACCAAAAGATGAAAAGAGAATGTGGCATCAGATTTCCAGATTGCGTGGATTTATTTTCGATACAATCCTAATCTCCATTTCATGCTAGAGATAAGCATTTTGTCCAAACTTCAAATATCAAATATCTGCGGTTTTTAACGCTCATTTTTCTTCACACAAGTCTATAAACCCATTAACGTTAAACCAAGTTAATTAGATATTTCTCAAGACCTCGCTCAAGACCTTACGCTCTCCTTCATAATCTCCTCACACTAAATCATCCAAAACTGTTAAAATCTACTTTGGACTTTGGCTGCAGCGCAACATTCCACTCTTTTCCTCAACATATATATCAACATCATAAAAAGCGTCCTTAATTTTTTTTCCCGTATCAAAAACACTTAAAAGTGACTCCTCATAATCGTGTTTCTCTAAAGCTAAAAAAAAGTGTCCGTATCTAAAGTGTTGCTCCAAAACGTGATCGACTCGGCGGGGATTGATCCTCGAACAGTCGCTCTCAGTCATATCTTTCTCTCTGGAGAAATCTCCTCATCTCTCTCTCGCCAGTTCGCTCCCTCTCGAAAACCGTCTCTCAACAGCAAAGCAGTAAGATCCCCCATACGAGATATGAATTCTCTCATTCCTTTTATATTCCACGCTTGCCTGCTCTCCATTTTGCTTGCTCGGGCCCTTGTCTGCCTCGACGATCTGCGACTACCGTATGTGTCGGCCGCATGGCTATCTCAGAGGCGTTCATCTTTCTCTCACAAACAAGGTTTCTTAGCTCTTTCTGCCTCTCTCACGCCATATTACTCTATCACCCTCTCACTCGGTTTCCCTCTTGGTGCTCACGGTCGTGTTGTTCCGTCGTCGTCGACTTCGTCTTCTTGGGTGTTGTCGTCGTGCTTCTTTGTCCATCGCTCGTGGTAGTGTATATTCTACAGTGTATGTATCTCTTCCTCTTGTATTGTCGGAAAGTGCGGCATACTACGATGTAGAGACCGTGTGGTCAGCCACTACACAACACGCTTCTCTGTTGCGGTGAAGACTAAAGCGACAGAAGGAGGGAAAATATTGTCCAAGAAAAGAAACCCGTTGAAAAAGAGCAGGTGGGACCTTTAGAAGAATTTCGGCCGGGTTTTCTAGAAGGGTGGTTTCTAAAGACCTAGCGTAAAGCTCTATAACTTGTAGGACTGAACTAACAGTCTATGAGTACAGACCCTAAACGACGCTACGTAGATTATTTACCTTTTAGGTGAATTTCAAGTTTCATTGTCAGTTCAGGATGTTTGCTGAAATAAATTTAAGTTAAATAAGGATTTTCGCCTCCTTTGATGTTCAACCTACATATGTACAGAATACATATATGTATACGAGTGGGTATAATTAAATTAAAGTACAGGAAGCGATGATACTCAGAGTGTGGATATAATATAGACGAAAACATTTTATATAGCTCTGTCAGATACAAATATAATTATGTAATACCTAAACGTTTAGTTAAAAACTAAATAGGCGCCTAAACAATATAAGAGTGACACAGCAAGATAATTTCCTAACAATTATCCTTGTTTTCTGCAATCATCGCTCATTGCTTCCACTAATTAAGAGAATGTATTTCACAATTGAGTTTTTTTAGGTGACACTCTATGTATACAATGAGAGGTTTTGTGTGCTCAGTTATGCACACACACTTGAACATACACACTTCGGTACTTAGTTTTGGAATGTACCTATTTAATTAAATGAATATGTGTAAGTTAGCATTTCCATATTTGAAAACGTGTTAATATTTGTTCAGTACAAGCTATGTGGGTTCAGTTAGATGTAAAGAATAGTCTTGGGTTCTTGGCTATCGATTCCAGAAACTCAAGAGCCGAAGGACTTCCGTGGAGAACATTTTCGACTGAGCTCGAAGTATGTACTTCACGTAACCTTATCGTCTCGATAAATACTGCGGTCACTGAATTGCATAAAAATCACGAACGTTGCTTCAAAATACGATCGATTCGACACGGATCGATCCAGACGAAGAAAAACGACCATGCAGAACCGCGGCGTGGTTCGGTGACAGAATGGCATGAGTGTTTGCTGTAGTGGAAGAGAAATGGCGTTATTTCAATCGCAGGCTGTGCGAGGGAGAAAATACGTTACTCCACGTGGAGTAAGAGCAAGCAGCCAATGAAAAGACGAGCCCAACCAATCCGAGTTGGTAGCTGGTTCTCGCATCAAATGACTACCTCGTTTCCTCTCTCACCCGGACTAGTCTCCTCTGAACCACCCAAGGAGCAGGCTCTTTTGTTTCGAAAAGCCGTGAATGCACGGTGCATATACGCACAATGGACAGGGCATGCATAGGTCGGTCGGTCGGTAGGTGGGTAGGTAGGTGCAGTTTGCACGCCTTGGTAGGTGAGAGAGCGAAAAGAGAGGCGAGGAAGGCTCAAGCTTGCACGTGTAAGTACATAAGTACGTCTTCGTCCTTCGCTGGAGACATAAAGAATATACTGCTTCTCGAAACACGCCTAGCTATGGAAATAGAGCAAGTGTGCTGCACTGCAGGGGTAAAATGCCAGGGCTTAATGGTAGTAGAACTTCCAAGGAGGAGTTCGATCAGATAATTAGGGAGGAAGCCAATAAAAAATATGAGCGATAATCAGAAAGCACGCGCTAATTTCCCTCAGGCCCCAGGGGTTGAATAGGTTCGGTGAAACGGAACTTAACGTTTTCATAATTGGTGTGAATTAAGTAAATCTATAATAGATTTATAAAGACTGGTTGGGGATAGTATTATTATAGCAGTATGAAGGTATAATATTAGAATATGTATTCAATATTCTCGGCAATATTTCATTAGGTATACATATTTAATATATGTATTATGTAATGGACATGAAAATTTAAGGGAAAACAATCTTTATTCGTTTGTCAGTCAATCGAATTTTAGTGGATATTTCTTCCTTTAGGAAAGGAATGTATTCCGTGTTTACCGTGTGGGTTATGCTTGTTAGCTGGTCTAAGTTGTTACCTGTTGTATACAAGAGAAACACATAAGTGATGTTAATTATGAAAGCTATTTCAAGCGTGACTTCCACAATCCACACAGAAAAACCAGCATTTGAAATTTATTTCCTGAACACTCTTCCATTCGATTCCACAGTGAATTTGTTGTTTTATTTCAAGATTACAACGTCTTTTAAATTATGTCTTGCTACATTTTTAATGGAAGAGATATATCTAAGGGAAGTACTAAATAATCGGAAAATGTATTAAGAAAATCTCTGACAGTGGCCAGAAACGTATATCATGCGGAGTTTAAAACGGAACAAATTTTGCAACACGTTTCTTTAGATCAGCCCATAAATGTCATGCGAGAAGTGATACAACTGTGCCATTTACGAGCAACATTTCGAGTGGAAATAAAGTCGAGCAATCGTACAATCTTAGCAGGCAATCAGCTGTCTGAACATCATCATAGCTTCTTTCTAATATCAAAAGACTCTGGAATGTGGATAAACAAGAAGAGATGCAGAGGTTTTCTTCTCGGTTTCCATTAAGATTTTAGGTGCTTGTGGAATTCCATGCAACGAGAACTGGAGAGATTTAGAAAGAGAGCAAGAAAATGAAAATGAGCGAGATAAAATAATATGAAGAGGGAAAGAGAGAGAAAGAGAGATAAAAAAATGAATGAGCGAGGGTGTCAGACAACGAAGAGGCAACCGCGCGCCTCGACTAATTATTATTAATCTGGAAGTCTTGACCCCTTTTCGCCTCTTAATCCAAGCAAAGAGAGATATCATGCTCGAGGAATGAAAGAGGGAGCTGTAAAGAGACTCGAAGAGTTTCCTCTTTTGCGTTCCACTCCCTCATTTTAGCTTCGTTTTAAAGCGTCGCAGAAGATTGCGTCTTTATGGGCGAAAAGTTAGTAGCGTCCTATATAATTGCACCAACGGATCTGAAGAGATCGGTACAAGATGTGACTTCTGATTTTTGTTCTTTGTGGTTCGTTTTCAAGGAAAAGGATGCGATTACAGAGCTCCAAATATGGTGATCAGACTTGGCTGTACGCTCTAATGAGAAATCTAATCACCTTGAGTGGTTTCTCGATCCTTTGCTTTGAGAAAAGATGCAATTAGTCGTTTTTCAGTTAAGAACACTTAAACTGCTCCATAGATTTTACATTCTATCGACGTTGCGTCCTTCACTCTTATTATTCTCTCATTATTTTCAAGCTGTCATTAGTAGAGAAGCAGTTCAGTTAATAAGATATCCGATGGAACTTTCTTTATTATTATTAATCATGCTTGGTTTTGACAGATTTAAATAAATGGGAAACTTTAAGGATTTGTTGGAACCTCTATTTATGAACCTTCATCATTCATTTTACATATAATGTTTCGAGTGATTGTGGCTTAGGATTTGTACGTATGCGACACCGAGCAATTTCAATATCGGCGCTAATAGCAGCCGATACTATAATCTTGGACCAACCCGCACTTAAGACCGACTAAACCCTAATCTGGCTGGTACCCGCTATCGAGCTGACTTATGCGTACGTGTGTATTACGGAGAATAAGTGGATGCTGGACGAGATCAGTGGCGATCAGCCATGTCACGGGGTGTGGGATTCAAATCGAATGTCGGTGAATTGGTAGAGTTGGCCATTTCAAGTTTAGCAATTGCTGTTGCTGAAGTTGTTGCTTCTACCATTGCTGATAGCCTGATACCTATATGTAGCGTTGAGCGTTGCTGGTATGCCGAGAGATATAACATCACAGCCACCTGACGGTGAGCCAACTTTGTCAGCCAACGCTAATAAACGTGGATGTAACTATTCTGAAGCTAGGCCACAGCTCACAGCCAGGAACGTACCTATAGTTCTCGAAGAATTTGCCATTTCATTTTCAGTACATACAATTATAAGACACTATGTCAATTGACATGATTAGTTGGCACTATCTCTTCATTTCCTTTCAATTTTAAGTGTCTCTAACCTTCTCTTTTTCCCTCTTTTTTTTTGATACCTTAAGTTGGGCACAACTCGTGAAAAAAATGTGATTCATACCTGACATAGTCATTATTTTTTTAATCGTTCAAGGACGGCCGTGAAACGTATAGTCTTGTTCCTTGTTATGTCCTTTTATCTCAAGGTTTCTGTGATGGATGGTAAAAAAAGTAGTTTTACGTTGTTGATTTTCCACGTTCCAAAAGGAGAAACAACCTCCAGGGCTTTTCATAAAACGTCCGTTAATACTTTCATATTATACTAATTTTGTGCACGCAAGAAGATGGGGTCTGAAAATCAGATACGCTATATGTGCTCGGAGCAAGGTGATATCCGCTTTTTGTATCTTTTTCGGTCGAGCTACCTGCTTCAGGCACCATTACCATCGACTGCAAAAGCAGGATTAGAAACCAATTCTGTTCCGAGATCTAGATTAAAAGATTTCAAGACATCGGCGAAAAAAATTCTTCGGTTGCAAGATGTTCTGAGTAATCTAGAGATTCTTAACTCTAAATTCTAAAAAACTAAAGTGCCTAAACTCTAAAAGATGCTTAAAACCTCTAACCGGAAGTTTGAATCTGAATAACTATGTGACGTCTAGACCCTAGAGTCTCGAGTCTAGACCATTAGAATCAAAATTTAGAGACTGGAAGATCCTTCCAAAGAATCTAGAATCTATAGTTTAGGAACTTGAACATATGGGCTCGTGCGGAAAATCACCCTACAAATTTTAAAAGACCTATTCGTGTGTACCAGCAGGTCCTTTCAAAACATGAACAAGGAAAAGCAACAGGGGCCTCAGAGTTCGGACAACATCTAATTTCTCGAAAGTTGTCTCTCCCGTTGCTTCTCCCTTGGGGACGCCGATGATTTAGAACGGCTCGGGACTCTTCTCGAAAGAGAGTAGAATTTGAGACGAAACAGGGCCTAAGGTCATTCTGGCGGCTGGCCCACGCTCGTAATTTACGAGGGCCGTTGTGCTTCACGGTCGTTTTGAGGGGCTCATTCAAATTAATATTCTCTGGCGTGTTCATCGGCTGCGCATTGGCGTCAACTCTTGAGTACCCTCAAAATGCAGTCATATTTTGACAAACGTTAAATCACCTTAAAAGAACTATCTTGGTCATAAATAGTACACCCAATCGGTGCTCCCTATCTTGCAATAGGGAGTTAATTTGGCATTTTCTGCACGCAGTTATTCGTATTACTTTCCCTCAAGTTAAATCGCATAAAGCTGACCCTTCCTTAGCATTAGCAACTCGTCACCCTCCGTCAGTGATGATTTCATTCCTATTGGGCACAGAAAAACATTTCTCACAGAGAGGGTGATCCCTCTCTTTTCTCCTAACCGAATCGAGTACTCGACTTCTTCCTACAGTGTTAAAAAGGAGAGACAGATTGAGGAGGAGCTCTCAGGGGTGAATACTACAGCCCTGGATATAAGCCATTACCGCAAGGCATAGACTCTTGCTCGCTCACTTGCTCGTCTGGTAGGGTGGCAGATAACATTGCTGCACGACACCACCGCTCTCGGTAGAACTACTCGAGTACCGAGGATTGAGAGTAGGTAACTACGGGCACACAACGATGGCTCTGCTGATTTCCTCTCACTCTCTCATTTTCACTTCTCTCCTCCTCTCACTCCTCTCTTCATCATTCCCACTCTCTCACTCTATCCGTTTTACTTCACCTCTCTCTCTCTCTCTCTCTCTCTCTCTCTCTCTCTCTCTCTCTTTCTCTCTTGCTCGACGAGGTGCAGTAACGAATGTCCATAACTGCAGAACCTCGGCGGTGCAGTGCATTAGGACTGGGTTACGACAGTAAATTTTCACTACCGTGCGGAGTTCTAATGGCCGGGAATGCAGCTGGTTTCAGTGGCCTCGAACTGCTGTGCTGTTTCTCTCATTCTCTCTATTTCTCTCGTTGCTCCGACCAACTTGAGAGAGGATAGTAAGTTGTTCGCGGTTCCGCGGGGATACACTCAGCCTTGCCGAGATCCCTTTAATATCGTCGAAGCACCTCACGACGTGTGCATCCAACTCGAGACATATATACATATAATACACTTGCATGCACACAGCGACTTAATTGTCTGTGTGTCTCGTTTGTGCAAACGAACAGACGTCTTTTTGTCGTGTGTGTTAGTTATGTTTCCTCGTGGAGGTGAGAGGGTATTGAGTGGAGTGAGTGTACGGAACTGTGTTTCTCAATCGCCTAAATCGAATTCCGTGAGGGTACAATGCTCCTCCGCCTATGTCGCTCTTCCCCTTGCACATCCTACAGATCTTACTCTCCTTGTTTCCGCCTTATTGTTTTCTGCGGGAATTAGGAACCGCCTTACTTCCTTCGTGTCGTTGAACAAATCGAGCAACGAGAATCAACTGCATGCTTGAACAACTGAATTTCTTATTTGCAAATAAAGACGATGTCTGAAAGACCCTTTGAAGAACTGGAAAAAATGTCTTTTATACCCTTTCAATTATTTCTACTGATGTACTTTCAGAGAGAAATAACGCTGGCTTCTTTAATGTTTCGGAATATCTGTTAATGCAGATTTTTTAAGGATTAAGACATAATAGGTAAATAAAAAATCGTAAAAGAGATGTTTCGATATGAAAATTAAGAGAACTCGAGTATCGGTACTGCACATTTATCCGGAGCAGGTAGACACTTAATTGAAAATACCTGAACGCGTAAATGTGGAGGGTAATTTAATTACTCGATTAACATCTTCCTCCTTATCCAGGATGTTTTAGTCACGCTTGCCAGTCGAAACTCAAGCCAGCATACGTAACATAGGTGTCCGTTTCCTTTGACTCTCGAGACGTTAATTGTACACAAAGTTACATTATTCACCGGACTGTAATAACAACACCTCACCCGTTTTACAGAGGTATTTTAATATTATCAGCGTTGGCGGGATGAACTATGAACCATATTCAAAAAATTACACCCATACAATGTATAGTATATACATTTTCTTATCTTTGGATGGAGGACATGTGTGAAGAAGAGGAAAACAAAAATTATTCTGAATCCAATAAGTGATGATCACATAAAAATTTAAACAATGGGAAACTTTATACTAGGTAAAAAAAGGTCAATGCTGATGGTATTTTGAAAGCAGTGCCTGCAGAAAGAATGAGTACGTTTTGATACAAACTTTTGTAGCATCCATCACAAAAACCAGAATTTCAGAATAAAATTCACAATAATTATAATTTAACATTTGCAAATTATGTATATCGGAAAACAATGTGAGAATTCAGTGAATTTTAATTAGTATCCGTGAGTACGGTTCCATAATTAATTGGATAAAAGTTATTATACCTTTATCAATAATTTTCCAGACTAGATAGAAATAAATTGAATATATATAAAACGGTTAAATAAAAAAGATAATTAAAAAGTTCACAACTGAAGGATAAAAGTGTAACTTTTTGTTCTGAACTCCTCAATTAAATATCTCTGTAATTTTGATACTCTAAAATACCTGGAAGATAAAATTACTGCGCACAATTTAATTTACAATGACGCTTCTACAAAGATAGAAACTTGAAACAAGCCATTTGCACTTGGAATGCAACGTCTACCATATTTATAATTGCCTCTTCACGTACAATCTGGCAATCTCAGGTTTAGTTGAGCTTTGCAAAATAACAGATAAACCTCACGTAAGATAATAGCAGAATTTTGGAATGAGTATCTTTCACTCGAAACGAATACCAGAGTAAAGTTTCTACTCCTTGAAATACGAGGAACCGCCTGAACAGTGGACATTGTGTTGGAGGTAAACGAAGATGGGCCGCGACGGGTGAAGGACGAGTGGGCTCTTTTTAAAAGGAAAAAAGGTTCAAAACTCCAGACTGCAGAGTGGAAAGAAGACCCGATGAGTACTTGGGCCCAGGGTTCTTCCTCTGAGGCTTTGTTTTTCTACCCGATGCCTGTGCTGGCGTGGGTGGCCAATAGTTTCTCCATGGGTTACAGCGAGGAGAGTCCCTTCGTACCATTCGTTCAGCTCCGCAACTCCACGCGGACTGAACGATCCTGTTTCAGTACAGCGGCTTTTATACCACCGTCAGCGCTCACTCGATTGGAACAGGTCGACGTGTGATTGGTAGAATTTAAAAGCGCGCACATCAGCGACGGAAGGGGAAGGCAGCGGCGTAGAAAGGGGCGCTCGCTATTGGCCAAGTAAACTCAGCAGCGGACGCTGTTGGTCATACTCAGACGCTACTCCACGTGGACTCCTAATCCCATGAAGGGAAGCCTATATTTACTCGATGTTAAGGTCGTCGGGGTGGAAAACGCTCAAATGGGGTGGTTTAACGCGAACCTCGGTGCCAGTAGGACCCACTAGTCGACGGGGTGCCCCCATCGCCGCCCTCCTGCTAAGGAAGGAGGAGACGTAGTTGGCGGTAGGGTCTCGTCGAAACAACGTAACGACCAGCGAAATTAGGTAATTCGGCTTCGTAATAATGCGCCGAGCCCGCCCAGTAATGAATCGGGCGCCGAGGATCGCTAGAAATTAGGGGGCTGCCGGACCTTTCTTACTCTCGTACGTTTTCCTACTTTGCAAATCCGACATTCTTCTTTGCTTCTGGAGCGTCTTAACTCGACCTCTCGTAATCTTCCCAGCTCTCGTTATTTTGGCCCCTTGGGTGATAATATGCGTAATTCGTCGTCGCGACGGGAATTTGGTACTTCTGTATATCGATCATCGGATAAGTGGTTTCGACAGCGAACTTCCTCTAAATGCTGAAAGATAGTCAAACCCCAGGGCCCAGGCTTACTGCGATTCACTGAAATCTTGATTCGATAAGCTTCAGCTCTTGAGAACCCTCGATTTCTAGGAAAAAGTGAAAATGAATTTTCAGGAGTGTATAAAATACACGTCCAAATAAATTGTGGAAATTACCTACGTTGGTGAAATTCAAAATAACATTTTCATAGATTGCATTACAGCTGTTTAAATATACATAAATAAAGCGCTTGTTTTTTTTAAGACGCGCACGCGCAAACTTTTTCCATGTTTGCATTTTTATGACTTTACTGTTTGTTAACTAAAGCAACAGTTTGGAGGTCTGGTAAACAGTAGCACAAATGTTCTTCCTGTACGATCGAAATTCCGACATTTGTGAAAATATACTAATGCACGCTCATGAGCGACAAGAGACCTTGAGAAATAGAATTTCGTAAGGCAAAAAGCAACTCGGTTTTACGATTTGAACCGAGATGATAAATATTTGATTCTCGTTACGTCGCAAGACTCGCAACTACATCGTGTAACATCTATTGACTCTGCGGCTTATGATGTTTACATTTTGTTTAAATCTTCTATTTGCTCGTTTAACAAAGAATTATTGTCACTATAATGTTAAAATTAGATATACATAGATTAATTCAAGGACCGAATTTTATCTATTTGTTTTGAATTTGGTGAATTCGTTATTTCGTTTAAATAGATTACATTTTGTATTAGGTGATTTACTATTAGAGAATCCGTATTTTTTGTTCATTCCCCCTCGATGTCTGATCGAATCCGCACAGCATGGCGATATTTCCGCATCTACCTTTGCAATCGTGTCCAAACTTTTTCTCTCTCACTTTCCTCTTCCCTTTCGTCCTCTCTGCACATACATTTTTCTCTCTTGCAATTACGCCTCCTCCATAGTCTCTCACTTCGTTCCTCTCGTCGAAGCTCCCGAAAAAAGTTTATCGCAAAATGGCTGCCCCTATTTACGCTATTCAGGGGCGGAGGCTTTTTCCAGCCCCGTCTCTTTCAACTCCCTGGGGACGCCCGCACCCCCGCATACGTGACGCTGCCGATGCAACGGCGTAGAGCCAAAACGATCCAACTGCCGCGAAAGCTTTTGCATAATAATACAGCCTGCTGTTTCCCCTTCCGCCACCACTTCTACCCCTTTGAAACTACCCCCTTGTTTCCCCTCTCCTCTCCACCTACCCGGTGCCGTATACATACCAATTCGCGCAATCGTGGATTCTGCAGAAAAAGTATTGATAACGGCTAGTTTATATAAACCTGTACAAATAAAAGGGAATATTTGCACGTTGGGATTTTATACTTGCATCAGATGGCTGATAAATCTCAAATTTTAGAGAAGATCAGTAAAACTCATCTCGTCTTTATATCGAGTTACTTTTTATTTATTCGAGTTGCTAAATAGTAATTCGGCATTAGAAAAATTATATCAAATTATAATCATAAAAGAGAATTTCGGAATTTCTCTAATTCCTTCAGTGATTTTGTTCCAAGTTCAAAGTCGTTATTTTTATAAGCGATTCCGGTTAGCCTGATTGCAGTCATCCCTGTTAGAAAATACCCATATGTTTCATACCTATAGATATATTACAAGCGGTTGGTCGGCATCATTGGGGAAAATAATGGCCAACCGTTTCGTGATAACGATGAGTTAGCGTTGCGCTTCGGCTATACACATGCACACCAATTTAGGGATGTAGGAGGGAAAAGGAGGGCAAGTTGAAGGAAGGGTGTTGTGCTCTCTTTCCGTCTCACTTCCTCTCCATAACCTGTTTGTGATCAGAGCTCGCGCCCGATGGAAGCTGGATAACATAGACCCGAGCTCGATACATGCGTCTCGTCCATGTAGCGAGACACATTCTGCTGTATCGGCTTGAAATAAATTTTACTCGGCGAAGTTCGCTTTACAGAACGATACCACTGTCTCATTCCCTGCTCTCGACTACCGACTCTGCAAAACTTACAGCCGAGCGGAAAAGTATATCGCGAGATTAACCGAGTGAAATGCAGCAGGCGAAAATTGGCTGCGACATATCTTTTGTTGTGCATTTCGCAACATTTGGCAGAGGTCGACACATATATATATATATATGTGTGTGTTCTGGTGTGTTGAACCAGCTTTAGATAAGAACGTATATTCCGGACCAATGTTTCGGCAAAGTACTCCGCATTTTATAAGAATTGTTTTTCATCTTGCTCTCTTGTATCGAAAATAAAGAAAAATTCTCATGCACGGAGAAAACTGGATATTAAACCGTAATATCTAGCTATTTAACTATGGGACGACTATCTAGATATTTAGATATAATATTTTGATATTAAAACTTAATATCCAGATATTAAAATTTAATATCTAGATAGTCGTCCCATAGTTAAATAGCTAGATATTACGGTTTAATATCCAGTTTTCTCCGTGTGAGTAAAAATAAAAGCATGGAGTGTACCATTTTTTAAATAAATAATTGGTGTTCAAAAAAAGTATATGTTATACGAAATGTTTCAGATCATTATAATCCCTCGACAAACTTATTGGTATGGAAGTCTTCATTATATCATTATCCCATTTTGACCCCAATCCTTCGTCCCCCATATTGAACTCAATCCCACTGTTGTTCCATATCCAACTTTGTTCTCCCCTTGTAACACACGTTTCATAATAATGCTCCCTTTCGATTTGATCTTCGTCATTTAACCCTCGTGTCCACTTTGCCCTAGTTTTATTTTTCTCCATCCTGTTTTAGCCCCATTTCATTTTTCCACGACTGGTTTCGCGTTAATCCTTCATTACTTAAATGGCTCATCCTTTCACCGGGTAATTTATTGTTACAGACACGTAAGAGGTGTATTAAAATAATAAATTTCACATAATCCAGTAATTACAGTTAAAATACCGGTATGATTATATGATTATTTAACAAACTGGTAACTAGTTGAACTGGTGTTTTCTTGATTCTTTTTCTTACAGACGGCATTTATGAAAACTAATAGATGCTTGTGAGTATGCTGCACAACAGAAACTAATGTTATTGGTCTCGCAAGTCCTGCAATGGACTGCAATCTATGCCATCCGTGGTAATTAGCGGTGCTCGCTGCTACGATACATCGTCCCAACGGTACGAGCAATAAATAATTAAGTGTCACGCAATGAAACGATCGTGCAACATAATTAATGCCAACTACTATATTCAGAGGGAGATATGCTCCTGAATCAACAACGGGCTTTTCTATAACAATGAACGATCAGTGAACATCGATTAGTATATGTATATCCGAATCAGTGTTTACTGTAGCTATAATTCCCTTTACTATATATTTTACTAATATATACAGTTCCAAATGTGTCTTTTAATTTCTGCCGTAGACCTCTTTAACCACATCGAGGATAAATATAAAATATCTGAGTCCTTGTACATATAAAGAAAAATGTTTATGAGGTCTAAAAAAATAGAACTGCTGATTAACTCTAATCAGCACTCGTATATAGCATGTCATATCGCTGGAATAGTGATTATGCAACAGCTTTTTCTCAAATACTTCTGCCTTATTAGTTGTCGAGTGGTCATGAAATCATTGAAGATACGGCCAATTTTTATTCGATATAAGATACTAAGTGCTTGTGATTTCACAGTTTTGCATGTGTAAGGCACTTCCTGTCTACGATAGAATAAAAAAAAAAATGATGACTCGGTCAGTGGCTGAGAGCATCTTCTCTCAGTGATTAATGTATAACATCTTGATGAGTTGACTCTCAAGGCTTTCCTTTGATGCAAGGCGAAAGGCAAAAAAAATGCTTGCTGCCTACATAAAATAGAGACTAACTTCTAATGTGGCAAAAAATTAATTAATGTGCATTAACGTGCAAAAATGTAATAGCAGATATTATATTATAAAATATAAGAAAAAGAGACGGTAAAAGGTTTCGATTCACAAGAGATAGTCGTTAATGAATTAAATGTCACTTGGAGGATCAAATATATAGGACAGTCTGGATATGAAAATTGAAAACGATAATCGGCTTTAATATCACAAAAATTCAGGTTGCGACTATCTTAGAAGTTAAAAATGAATCCACTGGTATTTGAAGAGTGTGAGAGACACCGAGAGAATATGCTTGCAAATAATAGATATATTCTCCGAGCAATCGATCGTCCTTGGTACTGAATTAACTGTAATTTCTAACAGCGAGTTGTAAAAGCATTTTCCTGTTTGGTCATTAAGTGTCGCTCATAAGTGTTGGATCGATTGGCGGTTAGCTGTCCGCCAACAGTCAATCGTACACGAACACCAGAGCGAATTATTAGCATTGAAATGCGCGAGACGATAAACACTGTTTACAAGTGCTTATCCTGCACGATCCTATTAAATGAACCCTAACAAAATCGAATGAATAAATTACCCAGAAAGTGGAAGAACTAGATAAACAAGCAGAAAAATCACAGGTTTTATTCTAAAGCTGAAATAGCAATAATATTCCTATCTATATCAATTCATATATTTCTATATCTTCATTGTAATGGAGTGTAATAAAATTACAGTAAATATTGATGAATAATTAAATAATATTATTCATACACCAACTCTAAATAATACGATCATTTGTCGAAACCTGGCAACAATTTTGTTAGCGTTGAGATTAAGCTTTGGGAACAATTAGTTCGGGAAGTTTGCCAGAAACGTTGTACACACTGAAAGAGTATAGTTACAAGAACTTACTATATAGATTAGAAGAGGGTGGTTGAATCTAGATCTGAATACCTGGCCGATTTTGTGGAACTGCGAATAAATTCACCAGCTTGAAAATGAATGTATACCACTCGACGAAACCATACATTAACCCGGTCTAAATCCACTTCTCGAATTAATTTATTATCGAGCAACTGGAGTGCTCACCGCACTGTTATAAGGAATATAATTACCAGCTTTCCCGCTGATTTACTGGTTAATCCTTCTTAAGTGGAAAACATCTCCTTAACTGAGGCATACTATCTGTTTCCCCTGCTGAATTCGTTGATTCTTCACGGAATATTATTTATGGATTATGTTTTCTGCTTCATGAAAATACAATGTTAATATTTCAGAAAAAGATTATCTTGTATTTTTTTTTTATCATCGAACTCACATTTTCTCTGCGATGATAATATTCGAAATCATGAATGACTGTCAGATTTTGAAATGATCCACCAGGCGTACGAAAGTGCAGGTAATCATTAATAATATCGTGCCAACGCATCTCTATTTTATGCCCTGACAATGGTCAACTGTGTAACAATAATGTTCCGGGTGGACGCGTTGGTGTACGAATGGTATTACTGTGTACGTCAAAGCTGGGTTTGAACACGGATTTGAAACTCGGCGAGTCTATGGGGGTAAAATGACAAGGGTAGCCATCTACCCGCGCCACAGTCAAGTAATGAAATTTGACTGGAAATTAACCACCGATGTTCATGCACATACCAACAGAATTATGTCCAATGTGTGTACAGACATCTGTACGGAAGTGTGTGTTTATTCCATATGAATTCAATGTACACACATTTACAATTGTTGAAATAGGATGAAGTCGGCTCTAGGATAATTTACACTGATAGCATTAAATCTAGATCAGGACATCAATTTAAATCCCCAAGGCGAAACTTTTTGTATCAGTGATATCAAAAAATTAGCATACGGATTTGGCAAGAATGAAAGTGTCTCTGTCTAGCAAGTTATCTGATCGATAGAAAAGTATCTAACGACGAGTGAACGAGACTATCAGCAGAGTAAAGATATATGCAGGGTAGTGAACTCTTTCTCCCATAATAGAATCAAGATAGATGGTAATTGATTCAAGAATGGCGGCACTCGGAGCAGCAGACCCTTTCGTAATCCGGGCGCAGGATGGAAGAATGGCGAGTAGATAAATCATTTCCGGGATCGACGAGAGTAATTGGGGCGTGCTACGATATAATGGAATTCAAAAAGAATTCGTTGGCGGGTTGAGTTTTAGGGGCTTCCCCACGTTCACAGGCTCCCTCCGCTCATCTTCGCTTAGCAATTCGATTTTTCCCCCAGGCACTATCGGGGGAACCCGCGAAAAATATACAGCACGAACCGAAATTAAAAGTATAATTTCGAACCGGTACACTCGAGTTGGCAGGCAGTGAGCTGTGTCAGATTTTAAAGTTTTAAGTCCCTCGTCTCTTTTCATTGTTCCCTCTGTCTATATATCTACTCTATAGCATCTACTCCGATCTACTCTTTTACTCCTCTCTTTTCTCTTTTACCTTTTACTCGTTCTCTTCTCCTTTTATTTTTATTGTTCTCCTTTCCTTGCTTTTTCTCCCTCATGTCTCTACTTTTTTCGCGTACTCATTCACAGTTTTATACTTCTCGCCATTTCCTCTTTACTATGAAATTGAAGAGCTCCTCCATCCAGCGAAATCCGCCTGAAGGTATACGATCGTTACCAGTTCGACCTGCTAAGGGTGAGGGGAAGAAAAAGAGAAAAAACAATCCTCCTCTTGTTTCCGATCGACTTTACCACCTCTTTTACTCCTTCCTTTCGTTTCTCATAATGTTTGCCGAGTATTTTTCTCTCGTATAGCAGTAAAAAAAAAATTCCCGAGTTGCTTTCTCTCGAAATTTTACGAACTTTCATAAATTCCATCAAAAATTACTCTCATGTTGATCCAAGCTTGTCCTGGTTCTGGTTACTTTCAGTTGGAATCGAAACTCAATTTTCATCAGCTTTTTCAAAGAATAACAAAATTTCAAGATTGTAATACATGACGTTAAAAAGTTTCAAACAATTAAACTTGTTACGGAAATAAACTAATGTCTACACAGCGAGAAGAAATGAAAACATTTCAAGCAAATTGTCCACTTGACAAACGAGTTCGTACACACTCGCCATTAATTTAATCGAAGTCAGCGGTCGGTCTTCCTAATCGGCCTCTCAAGAAAAACACATAAATTTATAACGAGCCGATCTTATCGATGTTTTCGAGGCAGACTTCAAGAAAGTTGTCCAAAATAAGGCATCACGTATATATATATATATACATATATATAAAAGGGGTGATTTGCATTAAGAGCAGAATCTGAGAGGCAATAAATAGCCAAACTGTAATTTGTGACTGCGATAACGTGCGTCATATTTGAATATTTTTCACCAGTAATGTTATTTCTCCTCTTCGTTCTGAACTCCATTTATTTCTTTCTCTTAAATTTCTTTTTACTTTGAACTCTAATTTTTTCATCTTAACTTTTCTCTCTTGAGAGTAATGGTCTTTTATCTTGTGTTGTACTTGTGTATGTTCACATTTGGCACCGACTCCAGATTCCCACTCAAAGCACTTGGAGCAAATCGCTTACGGCTTACGGTTTCCCTCTCGCTTCTCTGACACCCACCCCATTTGGCGAACTTCAGGCGAGAATTAATTAGAGATCCGCGATTCGAAGCAAAACCCCTTACATAATTCATGGCACAGGGTATTTTGCATAACGCGTATCTATATCTTCCTCAGGGTGTCCGAGCAACCGGGCATGAGATTGTTTCGCACGCACGAACTTTTCGACACGCGAGGCTGCACACGCGAATCTGCTTTTAAAAGTTTTTAAGCTATCTCTTCGAAAATGCGTAATAGGTGGATAAGTAGCTCCTATCTCGGCCCCGTTTATTATACCTTTTTCACAGAAGTCAGTTTTTTTTTTATATTTCAGCAGTGGAAAAAAAATATAATTATAGACTTAAAAGCCTGTGAGAAATATTTTATTCAAATATTCCAGTTTTTTGTTGATTTTTTTCTGATTTTCATTACATCTCCCTGTGTATTTATTTCTCTTCAAAACCTTTAAATTAAAATCAATGTTTCTAATTTTTCAGGTAGGTATCTATAAAGCAGAATAAATATGTAATTTTAATCTCGATTCAAAGACGCATTTTAAATTACATAATATCGAGCCTCTATTTTAGTTCATCCACAGTTTACTCTATGCTGCACTTATCTTACTATTTATTTACATTTACTTTAGTCTATTTACTTTACCTTGTATTCACTTTACTCTGAAATTACTTTTTAAAACCCTGCGTTTATTATTTTAATGGCACTTTTTAAAAAGGATTTTAAAACGAACTCTAAACAGGAAAATAATCTAAGAAATTCTGATGAAAAACAAAAACCCATTAAGCGAGATATAGATATAATACTCGTGACATTTGGATGAGATAGCGCTTGGTTATTTGCGGGAGTAGTGTTACAAATGCATGGTTTGTATCTGGAGAAGAAGACTGTGGCGTCAAAACACTTCTCTTGGCTTCTAGCCATCAGCATCGTGACTGCATAGCGAACTTAGGTAAACAGTTTGCTGAGATGTCTACTATATGTGCGGGGGTTGATGTGTACAGAGAGGCTAAGATTGCAGATCAAAGCAGAGTCAAACCAAAAGGAAATTTCTCTGTTTTATGGATTCAGCTGAGTTTCCTTGTTATTCGGAAGCTTTTCCTCATGAGATATCCATGTCACGTCTAGAATTTCAAATAGGAAGATACAAATATACTCTGAACTCTGCTATAGAAAGACCTTTAAAAAATGGAAAGATTGCAAATTTCCTGTTCGAGAAACTAGGAGAGGATGTGGAGAAATCTACTGTGCATATTACGATATTGATGTTCGGGATTTAAAATTCAAAAAGGCACTGCAACTTTGGTCATCGAGATAAACATGTGCCACTACACCTACATATTGTATTCTATGTAAATTGCACGGGGACAAAAAGAAATATAAGGACGACCTCCCACGTGAAGTTGTATCAGTGTATCAGTTAACTGAAAGCTTATCTCTCTTTTCTATCGGAAAAATATCACATGATTATGTTTCATTCAACAAAACAAGTATTCAATTAGGTTTTAATTAAATCCGTTATTTCTCTAGAAAAAAGAACAGTGTAAAACGTATAATACTATGTAATAATATCATAATTTGCCTCACTGCCTCCAATTATTTGAATAATGAAATGAGGATTTGCAGTCACCGTTTGAAGGTATATTTGTGTTAGCTAAATCACAAAAGAGAAAATTAAATGATCGCTGATAACTGTAGAGCTTTCGATATCCAAATTTAGACAACCACATTATCTGACAACAGTATGATATTGAAGGTAGTATATGGTCGGTCAAAATTATGCCGTGATATCAATTATTTGTTAGTGGATGGGTGCTAGGTATCGCGATTGAGCGTCACTGTTGAACACCTGATTACGTCAGTTATCCGGTCGCGGCTCAATTCTGGCTATGATGTTGAGTCTAGCCCCAACCCACACCCTGCAACCCATTGCAACTGCAAATGTGTATGTGGGTGTGTAGCGTGCAAAACCAATAGCAAGCTCCATACCATGATCTCGCTAGCGTGTATCTCCAAGCCACCGGGCTTCGACGAGGTTAGAGGCACTAAATGTAATTAAACGGATAGTTTCCGCATTAGCCGCGATTGGATAATCATTCATCGATTATCTCGGCTTCGAGGGTGACAATATACGCCACTCGCCTTTATCTCTCCTCACTGCACATACCTACAAGCACACACACAAAAGTTTTGCCTGGTAAGTACTCCACAGTCCACACACAGCCCACTTTCCTAAATTTATTATTTCATCATCTTTTCCAATTTCCAAAGTATAATATTTTAAGTTTATATTTCCAACTCCGAATTAAGTATATAAACTCGAAAAAAGCAACTGTGGGCTAACAAAGTTATACTTGTCAAAAATTTCCACCAGTTAATGTCATTTCGCCTCTTCAGAAACAATTAATTCACAGGCAGTTGAAGAGTGGAAAATTTGTCAGTCAACTTGAAGACTTGCAGTATATTGCTTGCTCTGCAAAAATATCATCTCAATATCGATGCACTGAAGTCATCTCTCCACCAGCATTTCTGCCTCTGTCTTGTAGTCGGGAAAGTTCACCACTTGAGAATTCCGAGTCCGAAGCAAATAGTAAATATAGGTAAACTCTTGTAATGAGAGAGTTGGTAGGAAATCGATGCGCGTCGTGAACTGGAAATGGAACGAGGAACTCAGAACGAAACGACTAAAGGAGCTCGTTAGTGCAGTAAGTGGTTCACCTGGAAGACGTTGGATGTTGGAATGGATAGAAAACGAGAGCGACCAATTCTCAATAGTTAGCTAAAGCAAAATCTGGCGGTCTCTCCAGTGTTCCACGAAAGTCTCGCCGCCATGCTGATTCATTGGTTAATTAACGAGTTAGCAAGCGAAATCTGGTATTATGTCGACGCCTACGCTCGCGGTTCAACCCGTTTTACTTCGGATTTATACCTATATATATATATATATACATCTATATATATATACATAAATGAATGTACATATACATTATACCCATCCACTACTTACTACTAACTACAAAGCCTCGCGGCACCAGTTACGCGTGCGGATTAGCAGTTATTAATTAAGCTTAATTGTTTCTGTTAGGTCGACGTTAGCCGGGGTTTACATGACTGTTGCCAGCAACGTGCTGAAGAACACGTGCGTTCACAAACAGGGAGACAAGGACTGGCTCAGACTGGTTCACCACGTTCGCCACGTGAGGCGGATATATGTGCCACTGGTACTTGGTGCACTGGCCTAACGCATGAAGTTCATTGTCGAGTCTGCAAGGTATGCGTGTCGTTTTCTACGTATGTCCAAGTGTATATACTGTACATACATGACTATCGATGTGTCCGAAGCTCATTGAACGAGCCGTTACTGCCGTATAACGTGTTCATTCTCATGTCGACCACTCGGTACCCGATTTGGTCGACTTCCAACACCTAGTCGACCTTATGTGTATCAAAAGGTGTACGGCAAATGTATACCACCTCATTTCTCCAGACAAGTGATCTGCTTTATATTTTCATGCCAATATATCAAAGTTCCTTAAAACTGTTCATTCTCTCTTTTAGAATAGAATTTTATCGAATATCAGGAGTTATATAATCCTAATAATACATTGTAGAAATTTGAATTATTCTGACGTGAAGTTATTTGAATATTTATGTTTCATAAACGGTTCCATTATTAAAGTGCTTTGTGACCTAAAACTGGTAATCTTTCTAAGGCTATTATTTTAGATGACATAAGAGAAATTAATTATTTATTGTGATAATATCGATTCTTAGAAAATTGCTGAAAATTCGCCGACAAAATGTATGTTACATTTTATTAGCAAATTTTTTATATTATATTATATGGGATATTCCATGTGCGCACGAACCTTTCAATTAAAGTTTTTTCAGTCTCCCCGTGGTTATAAAAACTTATGCTTATATAAAAACTGTCGGATTTCCATAGTATGCACGAGTTGATGGATTTACTTCAGAGTGTGGACTGTGGATGTCGGATATGGGGTGTGCTGCAGATGCAAGTATTCATCCTCGCATATAAATAGACGCACTTAGAAAACTATATTCGAGATGTGTGCGTGTGTTTGCATATATGTCTGTGTGCGGATGTAAATGTTTAGCACGTGTGTCAGCAGACCCAAACAGACCAAACTACACGAATGGTATATCTATATAGATCGTTGAATCTATAAGATCCTCCCCCGCTCACCAGTCCACGAGCCTTCCAGCCGAGCCCATCGGTCACGGGGCATTGAAATAAATAAACAAGCATTGGGAGCAATATCCAGCTTGGTCAATATTTGTTCGACCGTTAGTCGATTCTACTTCCCTCCCTGATCTTCGCTCTTCCACCCCCGCCTTCAGCACTGAGGCCGGGAGGGCTCGACAAGAGGGACAAAAGTAAACGGCAAAATAAACGCCGCGTTTACATTTATGTGTTTGCCGAGCAACTCAAATATTTCGTGTTTTCTGAGCTTACGCTCGCAAATGCGTGGCTTCGTATGCAAGCTTTAGTCTTTACATGAATAAGAGTTGCACTCCCTGCTATACATGCTCATACGAGCACATACTTGCAAATATGTGTACTGCTGAACTGCTGTGTACACCAGACTCAAATGCCTCGATGGCTCTACTACACGCAATGTTTATCGAGGCATACCCCTTCCTCCTCCACCTCTGCAATGCCACCACCCTTTGCATCCGTGACATCCTTCTCACTTTACCTTCTGGGATCGTATCACAATAAAAGAACATTTCTGATGTCAAAGTAATGGTTATATAAGATAACTTTGGTCACTCTACACTAATACTTGAAATACAAAGTTTAAATCCTCCTTACAGATTGTGTCTAGAGTTGGAGTGATCAATAAAAATGATTGTGATAATAACACATTTCACGTATCTAAAAAAAGACGAGTTCGAAGTGTATCCAAATCCTCGTCAAGTGTGGAGTTCGCCAGATTCTTATTGCTCCTCTTCAAACCCTAGAGACCCTTTTCTTTCACAACCCTCGTCCACATGGTCCAGCACATGATTACAGAGATATATTTGAGGTCTCTAGTGCTTTATATCCCCTACGATTTTTCTTTTCTAGATTCCCTGATTTTTTTCGATCGTCGAAGTAAGTATAAGGAGCAGAGGAAATTCGTGATGTAATTAGATTGAGGGTCGAAGAAAGGAAATTATTATTAACTGAGTTCGTTTGCTCTTTTCATGAGAGATCTCAATTTTTTTGAAAAGCATACTCATCACTTTCCTCTTTATCACTGGAAATTACCGTCATTATTATTCAATTACGGTTATTGCGCGAGTGGCTTCGCGTTGCACTTGGCCATAAACGGTAATAACGCGTTTGCGAGTGCGATAATATTTTCTCAGCGTCGTAAACAGTGTTTAATTAAACTCTCGTGTACAACAGCGAGAGGGAAAAATTTCATACTACCGAGTGGAGAGTAAACTGTCCATCTGATCGCATTACATGTGTAAAGTTGAAAGCTGGTTATCGTGAAAGGGTAATTTTCCAGAACGATCTTAATCCAATATTTTCAAACGAGATTCTACAAGGTAGAATTACCAGACATTATTTTCAGTTCTTTTCTTACTTCTTAGATTTTGTAATATTCCAATGAGTTTTTTTTGAATTTGTGATAAAAATATAATATATTTTATATATATTTTATATATATTTTAAAGCATTAAAATGAGCTTAGGAACCGAATCACAGAAGGTAGAATTTCCAGCCAGACAGACAATTTTTCTCCAAGTCTGTCCAAGTCTGATTTTCATATCATTATTTTCACTTCGCCCTTATATTTAATTTAAAAAGTACCTATTTAAAATCTTGGTTCTATTTTATCTCTAGAACAATTTTGACCTCCCCAATTTTCCACCACATCGCTTTTTTAGCTTCCAACTTCTTCTTTCCAATCCGCAAACGTGTGAGACAAGTTTGTTCATTTTTAAGCTCAAGCTGAACTTTTCAGTTTTTTCGCCGAGACCGGTGGGAATAATGCGATAGAGTTCACGACATGGTGTAAAAGAAAGGAAGCAAAGTACGGTTGAAAGTGTATATATACTGAGTAAAGTACAGAGGTGGAGTTAGTGAGTAGTGTAGGAGTAGCGGGGACGTAATTCCTTCATGGAAAATTCAAGGTTTTTCATTAGCGCCGACGTTCACTGGGCATGGCTCGTTCGCGAGGGAAGAAAGAGCGTGAGAGCAAAGAGGAGAAGGATGGGGTTGCGGAAGAGGAGGTCGAAGAGGCGGTAGAAGAGGAGGAGGGAACACTTTTATAGGAGAAAATTCTGTGGAACAACCGCGGTGCATATTTCATATATTATTTTGCGCGGCAGGTTGTTTGCGCACCCCTTACTCTTTTAGCCCCTTTCTAGCGGCGAGGCAAACCCCCTCTAGCACCGAGGAACAAAGAACCCTCCTTGCAAGCGCCCCCGGCTTTAATATTTTAAGCACACTTTTCTTCTCTCGCCACCGCCCCTTCCACTGCTACCCCCTTTTCCTCCCTCGAGTTTCCTCTCTTACTCACCACCACCCTCTTGATTCTACTCTTGCGACACAACCATCCCTGTGAAAAAGGGGTGGCTTCTAGTTTTCTACCTCGTATACCCCACAGTACAACTTGCCTCTGTCGAGAGAGAAATAGAGAGAGAGAGAGAGAGAGGGAGAGAGAGAGAGAGAGAAAGAGAGTGAGAGGGGTTGAATTTTGCAAGGCAAATTAAGTGTGCGGTTTTACGACAGAGGCTTTCACACCAAGACGACGGTGCCAGTCGCAAGGGGGTAAAATGGTCGACGGACTGTTTAAAGAGCGTCCACCCCTCGTGTAACTACCGCACTACCCTTCGCCTTCGCTATTACAGGGCGCCGAACATAATGTGCAAGGTCGCTTATTTATTTCCTTATTTACACGCCCCACGATTTTTAACTTTCCAACCCTCATCCAATCTTCGTAATCACCTTTCTCGCCTTCTTTTGTCAGGCGAGATCAGAACAGGGGTGAGCGTTCTTGACAAGGTTTATCGGTGTTGTAATTTATAATTCTGATAGTGCGGAGTAAATTAAATATTTGGTAAAAGGTTTTGATACTTAGTCTACTCTCTTTAGAATTTTCGAAACAAGCAAAATATCAAAATAAGATAAAGGAAATAGAATTATTTATTTTATAGTTCTATATTAATTCTGTGGACACTGAGAGACTCTGTGTTAGAAATATTACTAATATCGATAGCAAGTAGGGGCAAAATCCCAAAATTGAGACATTTTAATACAGAAAATAATAAATTTTACTATTTAAATATTTTCTGTATTAAAATGTCTCAATTTTGGGATTTTGCCCCTACTTGCTATCGATATTAGTAATTTTTCTAACATAGAGTTTCTCAGTGTACCTTTTTTATTTAATATCCTTGAATCTTATGTTATTATGAAACCGATACAGTCAATCCCATAAGCTCTGTGGGAAAATACAATTAATTACACAGCTTGAACGAAGGGGCTTCTGGACAAAAATAGATCTGCTTTTGATATACAATCCATTCTAAGGGTTGTGTAGGGGTGACGACTGATGAGAGTCGTACGATGAAAAGCATGAAAGATTTAATAAAATGCACTTGAGTCAAGTCGGCAGAATGCGATATACATTTATAATTGATCTGCATTTAATGTTAGGGTACTGTTATAGCTATCTGAATTACATAAATTATAAATTACAAGTCACCTAGCCTGTGCTCGCCCATCCATAAATACAATTAGATGCATGTACGTCTACTAAGGTTGACTGTATAGTTTCCATGTAACGTTTCACGGCCATTCAACCCATGACCTGCACCAGGGGTAGCATGGTTCACCCGCAGGGAAATGCCCTGCAGGTATATTCCTGGTACATGGCTTTAATGCCGACATAATTTACGCATAAAGACAACGCGATCGTTTCCCTAGCTGGTCGATTATAAACGTCTCCTAGTAAGGCCTCTAGTAGACGAATGGATCCAAGAATAGTACTGCCTATATATGCTCATTACTGATTTATAACTCATTATCTTTCTAAGAAATAATTTTCTGGTTTATATGAACAAAGAGTTCAGTTATTAGAATTTTATATACTAAAGTAAAAGTAAAAGTTTCTATTAGTATTTATTATACGATAGAAATTTTGTGCTATGTATAAACATAAAGTACATTTCTGCGCTTTTTCGTCTGATAAATTATTCATGATATAAAATTCTTAATTGGCTTGATCGAAAGTGTTTCTCAATTAGGTAAGCTGAGATCGCGACTAAATCGGGTAGGTGGCTACGCGCTTGTAAATGTTGCGCGCGCGCTTTATCGAGCGTGGTTTAACACGCACGAATATAAACTGACGAAATAGGGCCGTTTGCAAGCTTCACGATTTCCTCTACGCACATATTGCCAACCACCCGTACCACTCGGTTTAAATGCACGACTATGTGACCTCATAAAAATATTCTGTAATGATCAAAGGTCAAAGACCCAGAAGTCAGCGGAAGCTCTATTCAAATTTGAATTTAATGTGACTCATAGCAATAGCACCAGTTAGCATATTTTAGGAGTCTAAAATAAAACCGCATGCAGACTTGAAGCAACGAGTTTTGCTATCTTTGAATTTTACGAAAATTCTAGCCATTAAATAACTGTCACATGCCCATTAAGTGAAGAGAAATTTCAGCATATTCCAAAAATATGTATCTCTATTAATTTTAGGCCTTGGCCAATCGTCAAGTTTTTTTAGAATGAATACAGAAATTTTTCAAATTCAATCGCCTGAATTGGAAAGGGAAATTTTTCCATTCCGCTAATTCTACTCGCCGGAAAAGCTGGACGAATAGACAGTCCGTTAATTTTAAGGATTATCGTTTATTCATTTCACTGTCGTAAGTCGAGCTCGTATTTCAAAAATTCATATCCGTTGCACACTGACACATCATCCTGTGTTAAATTAAATTCACATTTAACGACATGCATCATGCATATTACAGCAAAATGCTTTCAATACGGACTTGTTTTCATAAATTCATTTGTACGTACAATATCTTCTATATTTATAGTTGCGAGAACTGAAACAGATTTCGATACTTTATTTTAACAGGATATAAATATTCAGCTTGTCGCTTTTTACTATCAGTTTTTTGTCTTATTACTTGCATACTATTTATAACTCCTGTTTATTATTTAATAAAAAAAGATGCGTGTAATGTACTTGTTTCTTTAATACCGACAAAAATTATTGTAAACAAATGTCTATTTAGTTGGCACACTCGATACGCTACGAAATATGTCAAAACAACCGTAGAAAATAAACTAAAGTTTTATACGCTTTAGAATTTTATATACATTTATGTTATTGCCAGAAAAGATTTTATGACTGATAAATCTACAATTTAGAATGTATTTAAAAAGTTATTTAAAACGATGAATAATAGCTGGATTTAATCTCCATGTTTATTCTTCGTATGGAAATTTTATTGTGACACCGATTGAAGGCCAGACCGGGAAACCGATCCGGGCCCCTGCAAGTTTTCATGTTAACATGGAAAAATAGCTAAATCCATGACCCTCTGGAGATAATTCCGACAGGCATTTATTGTCATTATAAAATAATTGCACTCCAATTATACGAAGCTTCTCTCCATCTCAGAACAAAGAGAATGGCTGGGTAAATTCCGAGATGCCAGTGTCTGTTGAGAAATCGTCGAAATATGTATCGCTGCGCAATTACAAAAACAGAAAACAAAAAAAGACGACGAGAAGTGACATAAAAGAGGGACGGAAGGAGGAGGAGGAAAAGCACGGTGCAAAGCCGTGTTCGTTAGCTTTTGATCATTTCACGGACCGGCACCAAGCTTGGGGAAATCTTTCTGTCGCCTGCACGACCTTTCCCTTCTGCAACCTGTTTCTCGCGTTTACTCCTTTTTCCCCTTTCCTTTCTCCTTGTCTCTCTCCTTTCTCTTCAACGCGCCTTTACATGGGGTTCCAAGAGCCCCCGGAGATTTTTAAAAGAGCGCCTGTAATATTTCAGTCGCATATTTTTCCACGAGGTAAAACGGAGAAAGAAGTACGTATAGCGTGAAAAGAGGCAGAGAGAAAAACGGAAAGAGAGCCAGTACAACTTGTGCATATATATTTATATATACCCTCTATATTCATCCAAACCCGCATTTCATTCGTTTCCATTTCTCTCTTTCTTTTTCGCTCTTTCATTTCTCTTTCTTTCTTTTTTTCTTTTTTTTTCACTTTTTCTCGTTCAATTCCCTTTTTCTCTCTATGTATCTTTCCTTCTTTAGGGGCGCATATCGGAAACTGGTAGTGGAAGCAAAGCGGGTTCTGAATCAGTGATTCGTAATGCCGTTGCACCCCAACCATACCCAGGCAATACTCGACTACGACCCCGAGTGCCTGCCTCGCAAGAGAAACTTTTGTGTTTTACGCGACCAGGCATCGCGAAAACCGTGTTGGCTTTCGACGTCTGTGTAGACATATGCCAGTGGCGTAACTCTCACACAGTGAAAAATGTGTTGAAATTTCCATCACACACTGCTAGAAAATATGTTCATTGGAATTTTCACTGGTGAGATAAAGAATGCAGTCAGAAATCTAAGGAAAATTCAGCTTGAATTTCTTAACATCCAAACTTTAAAAAGCAGTATCTAAAACCGACGTTTCTCGAAAATGTGAAAAACAAACTATCAAGGCTTGCTAAAAAAGAAAGAAAAGAGGTAAAATGGAAAACATTTGCAAATAGCACTACATAATACATGGTGCGTTTTAACAAGCTTTTAACAACCTAACCATTTAACTACTATAGTTTACCTACCATTCCCTTGTCTGTTTGGAACACCCCAACTATTCATAAATCTTCTCCCCGCCTGGTTTTTTCAACTCTTGTTCATTCCAGTCCACTACAATTCGCCCTCATCCACCCCTATCCTCACTTTCACAAAATCTAATCATCTCCCACGTTCACAATAAAGATGAGAGTCTATAAAGGTCGTTCAGTTCCGATAATGCGATATTGGGTGCAGTCAAAAGAGTGAAGACCTTTAATTTTTAGTCCTAAATTGATCAGGCCCATATATTAATATACACTGAGAAAAATGTTTGGTGCGGACAACAAAACTTTTTGTTGCTATAGAAGCAACAAAAATTGTTTGGTTGTGCCAACCAAATTTTGGTTCTTTCAACAAACTTTTTGTTGAACCAAGAAAATCCATTTGAACCAACAAAATCTCAGTTTTGGTTGAATTAAAAAAACTTTGGTTGGTTCAACAAAAATTTGGTTGGCACAACCAAACATTTTTCTCAGTGTATATTAATATATTAATATTTCAAACTTAAATTTGACAAAAAATCAAAGGATAACAGATCTGATGGAAGAAAATGGTCTCGGACGATCAATAATATCGCTGACAAGATTGAGAGATGAATTTAAATGGAAAGTAACCATTAGTGTTATACTGAGCATAAGGAAGATACGCCACTGGAGAATGCAAGGTATGAGCTACCAACAGCGTAGATGTAAATATAGGTAACGATGAAGGAGGGTAGGATGTAGGAAGAGCGAGAAGGAGAGGGTGCATAGACGCCTCTTCTCATCCATATCCACATTTACATCCACATCTCCATACCACCCTACATTCCCTGGCCTCGTCGCCATCCATCTGTTCACCATCATGTTCCGTAAAACCACTGCACTATTCAGGAGCGCGATGCTCCGTGTCGCCTCTTTGATCTTCGAGCCTTGAGGCATGCTTGGTACATACTCATGTTCTGGCACACAAAATGCCGACATACACATACTGATACAACCCACAGTGTCGGATATGACACGGTCGCGACACTTCGCGTTTCAGCACACTGGTTGCCATATCCTCCTATGTTCATCTAGTATACATACTACAGTATACACTGTATATATTTTTTGCATGTACCGGTATATTTTCTACATTCATCTTCCCCATATGTGTCTGTGTTATATAATGAATGAGTGTTACTGTATAGTTGGGTAAGTATATATAGTTAGGTACTGTATATAAACATATACCTTATATATTGTGTGAGTGAACGTTATATATGACTGTTTTTTTTGCATGTACATGTGTGCTCTTGATATTGTATGTAGATGCGGACTTCCAGATTAATAACGCGGCTCGCAAGGTGACGAGCTCCTTCGCGAGATGAGAGGAGCAAAGAAGTGGAACAAAAAAAGAAGAATGAGGTGAGAAGGTCGCGAATACGGTATGTACCGTCATCTACAGGGCACCCGATTATACATCATGATGAAGTTCGCCTCGAGCATGCACCGAGATGAAGACAAAATCATTCTGTGAGGCCGCTAGCTTGATTATCATTTCTAGAGAAAAAATTCTTAATTACACTCCTCTCAGTACGAAAGTCCGATCCACTCTTCGGAATGGATAAAATTATATGTAATTTGGAGTTGAAATTAAGTTTTTACAAAAGAATGTGTTCGACGATTAACATGAGCTGATGAATGTCTTGAAGAGCACGATATATTTTTTCTTTTAAACATGATCACAGAAAGCCTCAAGCAAAACATTGCAAAAACACAATCAGCTGGGCCTGAAATGAATCTCATGATGCCTTTGCGCTTTCTTGTGCAAATTATTTTCATAGTGAGGTAGTTGAAAGTGAAATAACAACTCGATTGAATCGAGAGGATTTATCATTAATTATTTCTACGACAATAAGTTAGATTTGATATTATCGATTGTACTTATCAACTCCTTGTATTTGACAAGTGCCTCTTATCTAACAAGCGATAGAAGTTTGTGGCATTCACAGTAAATTGACTCAACTGATTAAGGAAGTATAGTTTGAGTTTGAGCAATTTGATGGAATGCTAGATATTGAATTGGTAGTATCGAATGTCGATAACACAAATTGGATGTTTCCATTTATACAGCGTATGTATGAAACTTATAAGCATGTTTCTCGTCTTCCAAAAAAGAAAACAAACAAAACATTGATTAAGTTCCAAGAAAAGTGAAAGAAGTATCTTGTGCGCATTGTTTTAAAAGTGATAACCACGTGCTAACCACTCTGGGTGCGTTTCATTTAGCAAATTGGCTCTAAAAGACGATGGCCACCTCGTATATTACCCACGAAAGAATCCCCCACATTCAGTGTGTCCCTCTCACTTTGATTCAACCGCATAATCTGTTTGTATCTTTGTTTCATTGTTACTGACTTTCCCTCCTCTTTCTATCTTTTTCTACCTTCCCTAAAACATCTCTTTTTCTCTCTCCCTCTTCACTTTCAGCTCTCTCATCCTTTTATACATCCCCTTTGGCGTCAACCCTCCAAAAATTAAGCAAGGGGAGTACGGAGTTTATGGGGTTAGAGGTTACAGTGGACGATTTCAACCCCTGCTTCTGAGATTGGTATCTACACATTTGATGGACTCTAATCTATATTCAAATTCCTGTATATAGAGTGTCACATATTACGTCATACTCTCTAAATCTGAATCAGTGAAAAGTCACTGATTGACAGTGAAATCTCACTGATTCAAATAGTTAGAATCCGGGCACTGATAATCAGTGAAAAGTTACTGATTCATTCAGTGAAAAAAAGTCACTGATTGAATCAGTAGAAAGGAATAATGTGGACCGATAGTTGGCAGCATTTGTATACCTTTTATGAATTCAAAATTTCCACACTCTCCAAAACTGAATCAGTCAAATTCCACTGATTTTCAGTGACTCTTTTCTCACGATTTTAATCAGTGAAAATTCACTGAGAATCAGTCAAAAGTCACTCAAATTTTCAGTCGTCTTCACTAAACTACTAAAAATTTCAGTGACTTTTGACTGATTCTCAGTGAATTTTCACTGATTAAAATCTCAAATTACAGACTGCAATTGGAACTTGATTTCCAAAAATAATAAGTATACTTTATTGAAATTTGTAAAGGTTATATCGGTTCACTAATTAAATTATTAAGAACTTACTGATAATCAGTGACTAATTACTGAATTGATCAGTAAAAATTCTCAAATCACTGATTCATCAGTGAAATACTTAATCACTAATTAAATCAGTGAAATTTTCTCTGATTCAAATAATTAATTACAATCACTAAATGTGAAATCTTCGAATTAAAGTTATAAAACTTGCTTCACTTCCATGAGATTAAATCACTTCCATGTTCGAACTATGGTGGGAAGTATCACGTTTCGCGACACTTGGTGATTTTCAAACATGAAAAAAAATAGTAGACACTAATACTGAAGTAAATTAGTGTTTCTCTTATCACTAACTAACATTTAGAGAATTCACACGATCAATATACATTTATATTAGACACAAACGTTTATGGTAGAAACATGGATCTGCGACAATGAAACACATATACATGTGAGGAGTTGAGGACACACTAATGTAGAGGCTCATAGAAATGTGGTTTCACAGTCTCGTACAAATGCGGTACGAAGCACGCGATCATCAAACTCAAAGCCATAAACGTAAACAAGGGTTGTTACTAGGACAGCCCAGAACTAAACATTTTGCACCCTTTGTCAGTATCTCTCATCTCTGGAGAATGCACTTCGTTAGCAGAGTTCGAGTCCTCATTGATAATAATGCACGTTGACTCTATAACACAAGTACCTACAAAGACATTTCAATATTATCATTACAATGCGAATGGTGGTGTGAATTTTCGTGCGATTTCCTTTATTTATTAATTTATTTATTTTCGTTTAAAATCCCCTTCTAAGCTAACTTTGATATACTAAAACTTTATATTATTCAAGCACCTAAAACTGAACAACTTGATATATCTGAGTATTCAAATCATCTGTAAAGCATTCAAATCGCTTAAAATAAAAAATGAAAAGCCTGACGGGTTATAACGAGTTTTAAATTGAAAATATCTATATTTTAGGATCTATAAGTAAACTTGTTATAACGTGTAAAAGGGAATATTTTAAAAACGGATGGAGGCAATCGTGGAACGGAATTCAAATGCCGCAAGCTATTCTTTCATAAATTCTCAATCTCGTAGCATTCCCGATGAAATGTGATATTATCCACGTGCCTAATATTCAGAAAGCGTTGTTTCCGCGTTATCCCCCTAGGGTTTCGCGGTTCTCATCCCCTTCCTCTGTTCTCCTCATTTCGAATTCCCTGAATACGCGGCCCTGCGAGACTGCAGCATAAGAAATCTGCGAGGCTCGCTCGTATATTTTAATCAGGACCCGTTCATCCCTCTCTTTCTCTCGATCTCCTTTGGCGCCCTCTCACCCTCTCACACTCTCCCTTCCTCTCTCTCTGTTCCACCTATTCTTTTTCTCTCGTCGTTTTCCGCTCCGCCTCCGCCAGAAGAGACTTATAAGAAGAGAATAAAAAGGCCCTCGGGTGGATGAAAAGAGCTGAATAACTCTAGGATAAAAGCCGAATAAATCTTTTTATTATCCCCATCTCGTCCCACGTTCGCCCCGCCTAACCTCCTCCACCGTATCCTACGCAAGGCTTGTTCTCGTGTAAGAATCCTTGGTACTTCCCTCCACCCCCAACACTCCTACATCATTCTCATTCTTGCGTCCTCTCATCTTGATCTCCTCAACCCTCAATGTATTTTTCTCGCATCATTTAACACTGTTCGACTTGTCTCGTGTTCCAAGTAGTTCGCTTGTTCATAACTACTACTACTACTAGTAGCTAATAGTTTAGGAATAGTTCACGAGGGACAGAGCCAATTGCCATGAAATTACATTTTCTGTTTCGGAAACTAGGGGCCGATGTATTTTAAATTGAGTCTCTTACGGCTTACTCATTCGAGCAGAAAAGCGTATTGGGATTGCAGTGAAAAGTTGTAAAAAATTGTGTCAAATGGAAATTACGTGGTAGAGTCGGAACTCTTCCTCTCCTTTTCTTTAATTTACAGTTTCCAGGCTTGCTCTACAAAAATTGGAACATGCTCAAAACCTAGAAAATGCTGAGCATTTCCATTGAAAAATGCACAGTGACCATGAGTGAAAACTTGTGTTACACTGAAAAAAATTTTTGGTGCGGACTCAGTTTTGGTTGAATCAACAAAAATTTGGTTGGCACAACCAAAAATCTTTGTTGCTTCTATAGCAACAAAATTTTTTGTTGTCCGTACCAAATATTTTTCTCAGTGTAATCCTCTTTACGATTATCATTTTTACGCGAATTTGATTTTTTTTATCTCTCTTTACAACAGGATTTTAACTTCTTTTAATGTGCGACCATGACACGCTCGTTACAAGAACTTTTATGCGACCTCGCCTACTTCTTAAGCTTAGCAAACGAAACAGAACAAATGCGCTTTACTTCGCACAAACGTTTCTTTCGTGAAAATGTGCTACGCTTAATGATACGACGTAATTGACCTCTTAAATAAAAAGTGGAAAACTGTTCAATCTATCCTTGGGTTTAAAATGCTAATTTTATGTTTTATAGCTTCCTTTATCGTTTACTGGTATCGCTTTTCTGCACATTTTTCTGCAACAGTAATTTACACTGTCATGAAATTAATTAATCTACATTGAAATCAGTTGAATATGCAGCAAACCATGCGTATTATAACTATACATAAATAATTGAACATATTAATCATTTTCATGAAAACGATTAACAAATTTACATCTTTATTGAAATAACCCGTACTTTAAATATAGTTTCCATTTTCCATATTCCAGTTTCAATTCATAATGGATATAAGCATTCAATTAATGACCAACTATTGATAGTTACCTATAAACAAAGTGTACCTGTAATTATTTGTCGCCAATCACTCTCCATGCATTCAAGCTGTTAATTTATTCCCGCTTTGAGTTATACGCCCATTTTACTGACGAAACTCTGCAATATCGAGTTTGAAAACGTTGATTTTAGAATGATTAATTGTAATTAATTGACACAGAAGTACGCAAATAAATTTTTATCAATATTAAAATCTTATCGCGACTTGTGTAAAATTGCGTCTGTCTATCTTTGTAAAAAGTAGGATATAGGACTAATTTACGAAGAATTAATTCAACTCAAGTAAACTAGAATTCACAGTGAATTCCGGTTAACGACCTTTTGCAAAATTCGCATGCGAATTTCATCACAGGCAAGAAATGATCAGAAACGTCACAGCGGTGGGAATTATTGGCGTGTGATGAAAATGACCGTAAACAAGCCGTGAGCTTGTAGTCACTGTGCGTGTATAAATATTCTATTAGCAATCATCCTCGATGATGGCCAGGCAGATACGAAATATCGATACGCTATCTATCAGCATTTATCCCTGTACGTTGATAGCCGATATTGACCAGACACTCGTAACAGACGATCCTCGTTGCATGTGTCAGTAATACCATTCGTTTTGAATATTGTTGAAAAATATTTCATTGAATAAACTCAGGAATCAACAAGACATATATTTACTCCACGCTATATTTATTACTATATTATAGTAATATTTCTCCAACACAGGGTTTTTTTCATTTTCCCCATGTTGAATTCCGTCTCGTTATTAATAAGTAATTAATGTCGTACACAAGTTGAATTATAACTTGCGCGACTTCATTACGGATGGCTGACAATCCCTCTTATTTATCACCTACGTCATCGAGGACTTTGAGAGTCTTGAAAGAGACCCGAGCGACGCAGCCATAACGCAATTACAGCTGCGCTTAATTTGTTTGAAGTACACTGTACCACCGACGGAGGTGTTAATGGCATTTCCGCCCCCTGACGTTCCACCCCCAGACAGCTTCGCACCCACATATTCCTTTACTGCTTCTTCACCACACATGCAACTTACCAAGCATCTACTTTTTAATCTTATTTTCTACGTAAAATCCCAACACATGTTATATACCAACTGAAAATTTGCAAATGTTTCAAGTAAAATAAGCTGAATGTCTAAACCGCGTTTTCTCATTTTCACACAAGAGCAACATGCAAATGTCAACAAGAATTAATATTTAGAAATGTATAACGTATAATATAACTCGGGTAAAACTTGCAAATCGAGAAGCGACACGACACCCAGAACTCAGTAGGTGGTGTCGAGCACACAGTGGTGGATAAACAGAGTGACTCGGTGCAAAATGTAGAGGAAAGAGGAAACTTGAACCTAGTACGTCGCCGAGGATCCTCCAACCCCTTTTCACCGTCTCGGCACCCTTTCCTCCTATGCGGGTTTACGAGTTACGAGTTACGAGTACCTACTCCTAGTCAGAGTGCAAGAACGTGCATACTGCATATACATACCAACATACGAAACCTCCACTCTCGCAAAATACACTGAAAACCGGGTACACTCGTATATACTCGCTCTTCAGACATAGGGCGCCATGCTCTACTGCATACGCTCCTATTATGTACATATACAGGTGCATTGTACATATATATTTGTATATACATTCGTATGTGTATATACACTCGTGTGTGGGTCGGGGTCAGAGTCAGAGAGGCGCTCAAGCGAGTCTGTTAATTGGACTAATTACAGTAATTGCTGAAAGTTCAGCAGGCCCCGAGCGAGACGGAGATACAGCAGTTATACGGCTCCCAAACCGCATTCACCACCAGCACCACCAGTACTCTTGCCACCATCGTTCTGGCATGGAGCCGGGTATTAGCGATGACGCAGACTGTAGAGCACTTGTGGCTGGAAACGCGTGTTTTCGTATTCCCAACCCTCCGATGTCCTCGCGCAGAGGGCCAGCTCTGATCGAATTAGTGATTATCATCCGGCATAATAGGGGAATCAGGCCGGAAGGGATCCACACACGAGACCCTGACACCCTATGCATCTATCTCACCCTGCCACTATGCCTGTCTGTTTTGGAAATGGCAAAATTGACTCTCGCCAGCCCCACAATGCCGCCCCTACAGACCCTGGAGAATGGGAACCGTCTGTCTCTATGTCTCTTCGTAGTGTGCCCCACTTTCATGCAATTGGACGCGCTTTTCAATGTACTAACTGATTTAGGGAATCACGCCGAGCTCATAACGAACTTCACGGCAATCGATTGTCGAATTTACAAAGGAAATTGTTGCTTTCTCGTTATGGGCTCCTATATTTTTCTGCTATCCGGCTGGGAGGATTTGACATGGTAAAAAAAACTCCCCTTGAGAGATTTTTGTGCGGCTTTCACGGTGCAGAGAACATCGGGGTTGAGATTTATAGAGATTTGGAAAAATGTTTTTAGAAGGAAGAACAATATATGATAAGAATAATAATTAAAGAAATCAGGGTGTGTCTATAGTTTAAAATACAAAGAGATACTTTTTAATTGCAGAATTTCTATTCATAGAATGAATATAGCCATGTGGAAACAAAATTGCCTTATAGAATATGGTATATACATATTGTATATATTCATATTTATGAACACATTATGCACAGAACACATGTCTTCTTTTTTATTCTATTGTTGAACAGCGCCATTGAGAGAGAACAGATGGTTCACACCTCAATTTGCCCCCCATAAATGCTACGAATATCGACTGGATTTGAGAGATGATGTTAGGCAACGTGGAAACTCCTGCCGACCTCCTGGGAATTGAAAAAGTTATCAGATTTCTTTTCTGTAGGGTCAAATCACATTGTCAATTTTCAGAAATAATTGGAAATACTAAATTGACTTATTGATTTAATACAGGAATGTATCGATACTTTGATAATTATTCTGTAATTGATAAATTATTCAATCTTCAATCTAAGCAAACCGTTTTTGTAAAGAATGAAAAAACAAAAATAAAGACTTGCATCAGTTTCGACAGATATTTTTTTATCTCTAACACGTATATATTTTTATTACTATTCATGCCATGTAACTTCTTTACAATGTATATCCAGTAACCTATCTCCGCCAGACATGAACCTAAAACTTTATTTGTACAGAATTTGACCGAAGTGAAGTAGCACTCTCATTTCCAAACACGTTTTCTAAATTTCTCTAAGAAACATGTGAGCCTCGAATTCAAATGCAAAGGAGACTTGAAATTCAATATTCAGGAAACCGGTGAGTTGGAAACTTTTACGTTCTCCATAGTTACACTTGCAGGGAATTCATCCCTGCGATAAAATAACATTCCTTTCACCATGAAGAAATGAAACACTCGAGATTACAGATACTTGAATCCCGACGTCTATGTAGAATTACAGATTGTGGATATCATACTACTGATAAGTGAAAAGGAGACAATACTTGTATTACAATCGACTCAAAAATTCCTACTTACTATACTCAAAGATATAATAGCGCAAGTAACGAGTCGAGATCTGTTCTATTTTTGGCAAACAATGTCTCCTTCAAAGCCTGTGAGGGCGAAATCCGTAAAACACGGAAGGTTTCCTCCCTCTTATTTTACAAAGGAGTCAGGAAAGAGAGAGGAGGATTCAGTGATAAGGGAGGAATTTCTTGCAATCTCATAATATTCCCCAAGGAAAGTGTGATCTTTCAAAATCCCTCGAGATTTTAGCTAAATAAAGAGCCGAGTGGTAAGCAAAAAAAAGAAATATGGCGAGGAAAAATTTACATAAAAACTTGATGAACAACTCTCTAAATCTGAATTAGTCATAAGTTACTAACGAAATAGTGCCAAATCGTTTACTAATACACTTTAGTAAGCATTTTTACTATCAATTAGTTAAAAACTACTAATTCACAGTAAAATAGTACTATAATTCATTTAGTAAGGCTCACTAATTATTTAGTTACCGTTACTAACTGAATTAGTACTTTTTTTACTATGAATTTGTAGTTTTTAACTAATTTATAGTAAAAATGCTTACTAAAGTGTATTAGTAAACGATTTGGCAATATTTCGTTAGTAATTTATGACTAATTCAGATTTAGAGAGAAGAACAATGAACTCTCTAAAATTGAATCAGTCAAATTTCACTGATTTGCAGTGACTCTTTTCTCACGATTTTAATCAATGAAAATTCACTGAGAATCAGTCAAAAGTCACTGAAATTTTCAGTCATCTTTACTATATAAACTACTAAAAATTTCAATGACTTTTCACTGATTTCCAGTAGATTCTTCACTGATTAAAATCGTAAGAAAAGAGTCACTGCAAATCAGTGGAATTTGACTGGTAATCAGTTAAATTTCACTGATTCAAGAATTACTCAAATTACAGTCTGAAATTGGTACTTGATTTCCAAAAATAATAAGTATACTTTATTGAAATTTGATAATCAGTGACTAATTACTGAATTGATCAGTGAAAAGTCTCAAATCATTGATTCATCAATGAAATACTTAATCACTAATTAAATCAGTGAAATTTTCACTGACTCAAATTTAGAGAGAAGAAAAATACAGAAGAGCAGTTATGTTTTAATTATAATAATCATAATAATCCCACTAAAATTCGAGTTCGAGAATGGCTGTAATCAGGAAAGGTTTTCTGCAGTTTTCCTTTACCTTTGTCAAATGTCCAAGCAAATGCGAGTGCTTTTAAGAAAAAGGGTTGAAATGATGGAGATGAAAAAGAAAGAAAAAATGACACACACCCACACCTGTGAAACAAACACGAATAGAGCATGGATAAGTACCTGTAGGGTTCGTGGGTTGAGGATAGTTCACTTCATAGAAGCGAGAAATGGAGATTGGGCGGGGTTACCGCCACCGAGATAAAAAGTAAATGAGGAACAAAGGTCTCGTGAGGTGTGGGGTTGGGGTGTGGGAGTGCTCGAGAAATATAGGGTAAGCTTCCAGTGCCAGACGTGCTGGGAATAATGCACTCGGAATTATGCGGTTCGTAAAAGAGGGTATAGAGTAAAGGTGGAGAGAAAATCGAGGAAAATTAATTAATAGAGCCTACACAGGTAATTAAGTTTTCAAATTGTCTGCTTTAATTTACTCATTCCTTGATACCTCCCTCCTACTGCCCTTCGCCTCGTGGGGGCAAGATACTCAATCAGAGGAGAATCTCTTATCTCATCCTCTATATACCCTCCATTTTCCATTCCTCAATCTCCACCCCCATCCATGAACCACCATCCCCCATTTCTCCATCCCTTTTATCTCTCTTCGACTTGGAGTCTCTATTCGTGCACTTCTCCAAGTTTCCTCCAACAATCTTTATTTGTGGATTGCCACGACAGCAGGAGCGATTCCACTTTCCACCCGAGTACTCTCCAATGACGTTTCATTTCCGATTTGCATAACGATGTGCATATGGAGTTAGTGAACTAGATTCTTGTGGAGAAAAGAAGAATTCTGATGGAAGTTATGGAATCGTGGTAGTTTACTTTTACTTTGCTAAGAACAAAATTGGTTGGGCTTATACTTTATAGAATATAGAAGTATAAAGTGCAAACATTATACTTCTATAAATAATAGAATAGATCTTGAATTTACACTGAAAATGAGTAGAAAATTACTCATTATTAGAAAACTACTAATTCAATTATAGTGCCATAGAGAGATAAGTACGGACATAAAACAAGTTATATCAATTTGCCAATAATTATTGTAGGGAGCTTAGCCGCTTGGTTGTTCACTCTCTGATTTCCCCGATGCGTTTTATGCAAATTTGCTTATGCATCCGAAAGAGGAACATGGAGAGGCAAATAGTCATCAGAGGAGTAGTTTATGGCGATTAAAGCAAACCAACTGGCATAATTATGGTCGATCGTAGTTTACCGATTGATTTACAATGCTATACGAGGATCTCGCAACTCGAATAAGATAAATGGGATGATTGCAGGTGCTTTAACCTCTTGATATGTACCGGCCTACATGACGAGATGATGCTTTTTCTCTCACCTGCTTGTCAGGTTCAACCTCAACTGTTAAAAAAGATACAGAAAAACACTCCGACATTATCGAGTACATCAATCGGTTATTTATACTACAAAGTATACCTCATAGTGTCTATAATACACATCATGTAAACAAAAAGAGCACGTTAACACAAGTGTTCCTAATTTCAACATTAAAAAGTAAAAACTGATTTCGTCGCATAACTGAATTAGTGAAAAATTAGTTCTATGATTTTTAGTACTTTCTACATCTGAATCAGTGAAAAGTCACTGATTGATAGTGAAATCTCACTGATTCATTCAGTGAAAAAAAGTCACTGATTGAATCAGTAGAAAGGAATAATGTGGACTGATTAGATTTTTCACTGATTAAAATCGTGAGAAAAGAGTTAGTGCAAATCAGTGGAATTTGACTGGTATAATCAGTTAAATTCCACTGATTCAAGTTTAGAGAGCGCAATTACTCAAATTACAGACTGAAATTGAAACTTGATTTTCAAAAATAATAAGCATACTTTATTGAAATTTGTAAAGGTTATATCGGTTCACTAATGAAAAGTGAGTCACTAATTTACTTTAGTGGAAAATTCTACTAATTGTTAGTTATTTTTAACTAAAATTTTAGTGAAAAGTTTAAAACTGCGAATTGAAATAGTGAAATACAACTAATAATTAGTAAAAATGTTCACTAAAGTAAATTAGTGACTCACTTTTCACTAATTCAGATTTAGAGAGCTGATTTATCAGTGAAATACTTAATCACTAATTAAATCAGTGAAATTTTCTCTGATTCAAATGTAGAGAGTAAAATTAAACGATGATCGGAGATTTTTATACCGAATTCTACATAATTATAGACTTTTTGCATGCGGCTATATATTCATATAAAATACCTCATCAATTGTCAACATCACACCCAAATAATGACATATGGTACTGATCGCCGCAGTACGATATTCACAAAGCCATGATCCCATAAAACCAACCAAATATACGTTACTTTTTTCCCCTATTCCTAGATCCCCGTGTTTGTCTTCGCCAAGGTGGTTTTCTACCCTCTTTTCGATATACTCCATACAGATGTATGTAGGCATAGAAGTGTATCTATACTCAGTAATTCAATTCTATATATATATATATATATAACCCGAGGGTTGGGGACATGGACATGGCTTCTTCCTGGGTATCTTGCGCACCCAAATAATTAATAACCGTGCGCGCGATGGCGTATCGCCGAGGGGTTGGCTTGCTAAATTCTACGGGAGTTGTTATACCCTGGTGTAGAGGTTGTCGAGGGGGTGAGCGGTAGTCGACGAGCGACTAGCAGAGAGTGAGCGTTGGGATGAGCCTGATGAGGCTGTTGATACAATCAGGAGAGGCGAAGTGGGGTTAACGGAGGGCGTTGCAGAGGCGAATGAGGAAGCAGCAGTGACGATGTTTAGGCGCAGGGGGTGTGGAGGTGGGGGGGTGGAAACGACGGCGGCCTATTACCAACCAACCCTTGCCAACATCCGCCAAGCCGACATTACCCGCGCCCGTGCCCCGTGCTAACTGTGTGTATGTTCAACACGCGATCCCATGTTACCTCATTCCACTGATGTAGCGTTCACCCCCTCCGAATCCCGAGCTTGAGCCCCGAGACCATCCTGCTTTCCACCCCCTTCCTGCCAGCAGGCGAACCCCGAACATGCTGTCACAGAGGCGTCGAGCACCTGTTTCCTCGAAATTGACACGTTGCCTTTCCCATCCCACCACTTCACTCCTACCCTCTCCACTTCCCATACTAACGCTACTCGTTCACTAACCCCCCCCCCCCCCCAACCCATACTCATTTGACCCAAAACCTCTCACCCAAATTCCACCCACGGTAGGCCTTGTTCTCGGTCAAGTTTGATCACACAAATATATTGTTGTTGGACACCCTTGGGGATATGTGACCATGTTGTGGTCGCATGATTGGGGAAAGCAGGATTGAGGACTGATTTATATGTGACTTTCGTTTTTAATTAAACGCACTGGTCCGCGAGTGAGAGAAGGGCTTTTATTGAAAGAAAAGTGGTGTGATAAGTGGACGTCAATCATGGATATAAATTGATGAGTGATCGTTTTGAGTAAGCAGGAGTGGGATAAGGCCATGAAGATAAAAACAACCATGACGTTGTTAATTCAATTAATCTTTATGGGGGTTCCAAATTTTATTGTCCGTTACATAGATTGGGAGGGTGTTCAAAGAGTATTCTTCAAAATCTTGATTGTTTTCTGTACTTGATAAAAGAGTTCACTTAACAATCATTTTTTAATCCTCAACATTACAGAATCTAATGGGAGGGTCAGAAGCGATACTGAAGAGGGGAAAGGGGTCCAAAAAAATCTGTGGTTACTTACTGGATGCCAAGGAAAACATTTGGACAGAGTAGGAAATGAAAACCAAGGGCTGACATTTAATATCATCTGAACTTGATCAAATTTTTTTAAGGGCTTGTTTGATAAATTACAACATCCAATTTGAAGCTTTATTTGTGCAAATAGAGATATATAGATATATAGAGTGTGTTGGCTCTGAATATGAGGGATTCAAAGAGAGGTCACGTGTTTGCGATTATATCCTGGGGGCAGCGGCGTTCAAGGATGAAGTACGTAATGGATACAGGAGGACGATCGTTACTACGGTGATCATTTTCCTACGAGGAGCCCCACTCGAGAGAGCGATACTCGACGACTCCATTTTCTATTTTATAAAAATCGAACTCACTTCCACCCTAGTGAATCGGGAAAAAAAATCACCCTCCCTGATACCTATTACGTACCGGCATCGCCGTATACCACACCACTGACTCTCACTGGCGTAGCCATTACTTTTATTCATCGAAAAATCAATAGGAAATGTACTTTGCCAAACCAATAGCGCAAGAAATATTCCAAAAATACACTGAGAAAAAGGTTTGGTTCGGACAACAAAATAATTTTCTTTGGTATTTGGGCAACAAAATTTTTTTGTTGGCTCAACCAAATTATTGTTGGGTCAAGAAAACGTTTTGTTAAACCAACAAATCATTTTGTTGAACTAAGAAAAATTTATTTCAGCCAATAAAACATATTTTTTTGCACAAAATATTTTTATAGATTTCTGCGTACAAATCAAGTAACAGGAAATTTGAGAGCAAATTTTATTTTATTTGGCTCCTTTTCTCTATAATTTAGATTGAAATTCTAAATCACATATTACATGATATTTAACATACTTTCACTTGTGAGAAAAATGTTTGGTGCGGACAACAAAACTTTTTGTTGCTATAGAAGCAACAAAATTTCTTGTTGTCCGCACTAAATATTGTTCTCAGTGTTCAGTATATAATTATATAATTATAATTGAGTAATGACAAACATCCATAG
>UCOK01020187.1:63312-112840 GCA_900474325.1 Synergus umbraculus | reverse complement strand
TTTTGTTGAACTAAGAAAAATTTATTTCAGCCAATAAAACATATTTTTTTGCACAAAATATTTTTATAGATTTCTGCGTACAAATCAAGTAACAGGAAATTTGAGAGCAAATTTTATTTTATTTGGCTCCTTTTCTCTATAATTTAGATTGAAATTCTAAATCACATATTACATGATATTTAACATACTTTCACTTGTGAGAAAAATGTTTGGTGCGGACAACAAAACTTTTTGTTGCTATAGAAGCAACAAAAATTGTTTGGTTGTGCCAACAAAATCTCAGTTTTGGTTGAATCAACAAAAATTTGGTTGGCACAACCAAAAATTTTTGTTGCTTCTATAGCAACAAAATTTCTTGTTGTCCGCACTAAATATTGTTCTCAGTGTTCAGTATATAATTATATAATTATAATTGAGTAATGACAAACATCCATAGGAGAGATGAAAAATTATCTCTGTATTGGGATTCGAACCCACGGCAATCTAGCATCACAGAATAACTGGCACGTCAAGTTCCAATTTTAATACTCGGTCCATTAGATTTTTTTGCTGTCTATAAAAAATGAAGTATCGATAAGTTTTATAGAGAGGAGATTCTACGCCATTGACAGCTGGTTTTGGTCGGATTGTGTGCGACTGTGTGTATGGATAAGTGTGCACTCAAGCACACTCGACCCTCCCCATAAATGTTATTACGTGACCCCGTCTTTCGCAACCGACCACTGATACGTATCCGTACATGGGGAACTCGATGGACCTCGAAAAGCGTGGAAATGGCGTCGGTAGCTCTTCGACAAATTGCCCGACGATTGACCATGTCCGAGGGGATCATTCTTTGTGCAAATGGGGATGCTGGAATGGGCTTATTAATTTTCTCTCTCCGGCAATAATTATCACAGAAAATAATAAATCCTCCTCCCAGTTTTCACATCATTATTTTCATGTGACTTTTATTATTTGACATCGCAGGGACAATACCAATCCAAAATCCTTTAACTTTTTTCATTATTCTAGTATTTGAACACTTTTAAAAAGGTACGAGTAAATTACCTTTTTTAGCAGCTTTATTACGTGTAACAAGTTACTATATTAGAACATGCTTGAAGAAAATGAAGAGCGATTCATTAGTTTTTCTTACTTTTTCTTATGGTTTCATGCTTCAAGGATCAGTAATCTTAAGGAAACCACAGTTGCAATTCCTGACTTTCGACTATGGCTAGGTCTCGTTATTACAGATTGTTTTTCAGTGGCCTTGCAATCTTTAGGTCATGGAATCGTCTCGAGAACGGTCTTGGTAATAAACTACAACTCCACTGTACTTTTACGGAGCCATAATTCTCGTCGTTAATTTGATAACTATGGGCGAGAGAGACCGACCTTAAATTCCAGAAACGATATCATCGCTGACTCGCCGCTTCATTTACGCAGCAATTGCGTAAGCCGGGACAAGATGGACCCTGAAACGGGTCGTCTCGGACGATTTAACGATCTTCTGGAGGAAACTGCGTTTTTATGACGACTATCTATACCTATACTTATACATTTATATATACGAGATCCTATTCCAAGACCGTTATCGTCGAAGCTTCGGAACTATTGAGCATAAATGTCCGATTTATGCAGACATCTCGAGAATGGGCCTTGTCATAATCTGAAGAGTTGAGCAACCGATTAATTATTCACCTTCCATTACAGTAGCAACATTTTCGCTGAATTAGCATTTACATTTTGAGGTATTAATTTTCATAATTTTACTACAGACTCAAATAAACCGGTTTACTTTATAGTATTATATTTTATTATCAATCAAAAAACGATTTTAAAGTGTTTTTTTATTGAATAAAAGAGAACCAGCCTCTACAAGATTGCAAAAGTCCTAGAATTTCGTGACATTTTCGCTCGAGGCTATAGTCAGAATATATCGAAGAAAGAAATGTAACAGCTCGGCTACTTCTGTATTTACTTTTTTATTTATTCCAATACTTCGAGTATAACTTGAAGCACTTTATTACATCAACTCTAGTAGCCACACTACACCACTGCGTCCTTATCGTATCATGAGTTGCTAAAATCTGAGTCGAGTGTGTTACTTGAGGTCGAGTATATATATAGTTTATATATCATCATCTATATAACACTCACACAAACACATTCCGTACGTGGCGTAATTTCTCGATCTCGTATCACATGTGTGCGAACGCACACTAGGGAAATTAAGCTTGCAGAATATATATGTATGTGTGTGTGTGTGTTTGGTATACACATAGAGTGCATATATAGTTTATATAGAAAAGGTGAACCCTAAGAGGGGACGAATGTTTCTCTTCGTTCCCTGCTCGAGGGTTGCTTAATTAGGATTTAGTTATAAAGGGGGACGAATGGTTGGTAAGCGCCTTCCTCACCGACGCAGATTAACTGTACAAGATTATACCTAGATAAACTAATTAGCGATCTAAGATCCTGTGTGCTTCAAGTCAGTCGCCTCGAACACTCTGATTATATAGCAGAAGCGCCCTGTGACACGGCATAATTTTACTTTTGACATATCGCAGCTCGAGATCATTATACCTGAATCACTTAAAATTATCTCCAGACCTTTTTCATCAAGTAATTATCATTAATTTATTATACTACGCATATTTTAATACAGAATATATAAAAATGCCGAGCGATGAAATGTTTGTGTTCTGGTTTGAATTTTTTACTTGAATAAAGTCATTTCACTTAAATCAGTTGTTTATAAAAAGCCTGATAAAAGTAACATCCTTAATTACGTCTAATAAATCAAATTTAAATCGCTTATTCTTCAGTAGAAGATTTCATGTTAGGTCTGGAGTTAATTTAGTTGAAATATCGGTTTCAGGTATTATTTCTCACAGGAGCGATAAAACTAATCCATTAGTGCGAGGAACGTTCTTTCTTTGACTGTTTTCAAAGGAGAAATGGAGCTCCTAGTAGCACGACATGGTGAGAAACGGATGTAACCACGCGAAGCGTTTCCATCCCGAGAAGTAAAGCCACCCTCGAGCCTTTCCGCCTTTCCTATTTCGCAGATCCAGTTTCTCGACCCCTCCTCTTCGCAAGCCTCGACGTGACTCTAGGTATCAATCTCACCCCCGTTCACGACCCCTGAAACGCCGTGTTGCCACTTCATTACCTCGTACCACCGTGGTGGGATGTTGGGTGGTGTACAGAAAGCCGAACACTCGATCCTAAAAGTATAACCTTTTGCAACCGTTACTTTTTATTACATCACGTACTCAGTAGCCTCTTGGTTCGATTAACCTCTTGAAAACCAGATTCACAAATGTTCACTTTTCAATTTAAGTAGATAAAAAGATGCTAAAACTGGAAATATCTCATTTCGATTTAGAACTCGAGAAACATAAAATTTACTCTCGTATAAAAAGAATTATGAGAATCCTATATCTAAAGAACACTGAGAAAAATGTTTGGTGCGGACAACAAAAAATTTTGGTGAACCAACCAAAGTTTTGTTAATTCAACTAAAACTGAGATTTTGTTGGTTCAAATGAATTTTCTTGGTTCAACAAAAAGTTTGTTGAAAGAACCAAGATTTGGTTGGCACAACCAAACAATTTTTGTTGCTTCTATAGCAACAAAAAGTTTTGTTGTCCGCACCAAACATTTTTCTCAGTGAAGAAAAGATGTTACCATATAATGCAAAAATATTATACAAGGAATTGCAAATTTTCATATTTCAAAAATTAAAAATTCTGAAAGCAAACTTTTGAAATCAAATTTTCACAAAAGGATCGAATAGAAAACGAGAAATTAATCGTGCGCATCATAGCTGCTTATAGTTACCCATAAAAAATTGATGAGCACGAGGGTTGTCACACGCAGCTTCCCTTTAATTCCTTCCTCTCTTATATAATCCCCTTCCCCAGTATTATTGTAGAAGGGTGGATACTTGATAGCTTTGATCACTACCAGAATACTACATATATCCTATGCTTCATAAAAGACCAATGAAAAAGACTTAAAACATATAAAATAATATTCTAATAAAGATCTGAAAGTGGCAGAAATTAATGAGAAGGATTTGAAAGGAACCGCTTATCGGATAGGAGGAACGGGTATTTTCGCTCGGTACTTTTCAGTTTTTCAGTGGAGGTAAAAGCCCTATCTGGCACATCTCATTTCACTTGAATAGTCGTCGACCATCTTTTTCGCAATCTCGAACCCATTCGGGGCTGAAAGCCAGCGATGACGAGCAGGCAGCGGCAGCAAATGAATTTTTTCCGAGCAAACGAATCCTCGAGGGCTCTCGAGGGGGCCTATCTACACATAATGCGAAGTGCTTTTCTGCTGCGAAGAGAGCACGAGAGGACCCTAGACGTGACAATGGAAGCTGCGAGGACTCGAACGGCAATAAGGGGTTGCACTTCTCACCCTGCACTCGATTGTACGTGGGTTATCGAGTGCGTGCGATGCGTTTTCAAGTGCCGACCTAACTATCGCCGATAGTTAATAATGCCTTACTTAACTGGTTCAGGGCACAGGGTATAGGTAATGCAGAAAAGGCTTTCATCTAAACAAAGACTATATAATTTCTTTAAGAATCGCTTTCCATCTCCCTATTATAATCTGAACACTTTTCAAATTCCCCTATTCAGATTCACGTTCCGTTTATTTAGAATAAAGAGGACATTATGCGAATGTCAAAGTGCAATGAATAAGTTACGGATGCTGGATTATTACCATAACTTAAAAACTTAGAAGGTCACTGATTGTGAATTTACTTCCAAAATGAACTTTCCATTTGTAATGGAGAAAGCTGAAGATGAAATTGGTTTCGAGACATCGGGTTGCAAACATGCAACTTGGCATTAACAAGATTTCCGAAACAGAGGCGAGATATTTTTATGATATAAAGAGATTTAGAGGCAGCTATGGTAGTAATCCTGGAAGATAGTTGAGAAATATCCCAAGGGAGAGTGTGTGGCACAGGCTGACGTTCGTATGCGCTTTCATGCACACGTTATTACACGAGCGAGCACCCTGACATCGCCCAAAGGTCGCGTTCGCATGAAAATCGCGAGGTCGCTCACTTCTGCATTCCACTTCGTGGTCCCCGCAGTACCGGAGTTCGAAATAACATGCAAATCCAGCAGACGACGACGTACGGCTCGGATGCACGCATATATCAAAGATGTGCGCGCCACTATACAAATATACAGATATATAGAGATCTATAGGTATTCACAACACCCTTTCTGTACCTATACACGACATGTGAAGGTGGCCTTCCTCGCATATGAATATTTCAATTCCGACGAGAAATTCTGCCAGCCTCAAAACCGGTGCAGCCAACCACCTTGCTTATCTTACACCACATCAGAGCTGTCGACGGTTTACCACGAAATCGATCGTGCTCTGGAATTTCTCGGAATTTACAGATTATACGAAGCCCGCAAGCTTTCGTTTTTCATTCTTTTTTAAGAAATTTTATTTTCAATATGAGAAATCGGGAAATTTTCATGAGAGCAAACTTTACCTTGAAACAAACAAGTGTGCAGGAAGTTGCTCGAGAAAATAAAATGGATAAATTGTATAAATTGTACAAATGTACATTGCTGAAGGTATTCATGTTTGTTTATATATTCTAGAAATAATATGGTATATAAATAAGAAAAAACTGCAATGTGGTTATAGAAAAGAGGAATGGGATAAAATTGACACTTGTTCGAATTCATTAACTGACGCTGATCTCTAATTAAAACAGAAAGAATCATCTGCCCATAGGAAATTATACCGTTTATCGGATTAATCCGCATCTGTGCGTCGTCCGCAAAAGAATAATTACTCGACGTACTATATTCTTTCGCACGGCCGTTCCAAGCCTTGTAATGTTAACCTATCGTATTAACGAATGCTCTGTGAATATACGACCTACGAGGAACGCGGTGCAGGGTGATAATAAAAAGGCACCTTCCAGAGGAAATTACAGTACGACTACTCGCTAATGACTGTGAGAATTACGGCTGTTGATAAGACCCTGAGAATTCATTAATCCGAGGAATATTTAAGCGAAGCAAAATTCCTTCCTCTTCCCATCATCGTGATTTCCTTCTAAGTATGTATATATAAGGAAGTATATACCAATACATATATTACGTAATACATACACCTAACAAACTTATTCTTCTCGTTTTGGGCCAGACTAGAAATCAAAGATGACATTTTTATTGAACCTGATCGGATTATTACTCGCCTCTTTCAAAAAATTTAATTCAAATAAATATTCTCGCAAATTGAGATACTAATGAGTTTTTTTTACTTGTGGATAAAATTATACGCATGCGTACTAACGCGCACATAAAGATCTACTATATACGGTATAAAATACGTGATAGAAAAAGAAAAGTCGCCTTTATATTCCGTAGGTATATAAAGGTACATAACTTCATCTGCAGCTTTTGCATGACACGATTCTCGTTAGCTGTATGCTAACAATGTATTTACATTTCATATATTTTCATAATTAACAAGGTAATTAAACAAGTTCGTACTGCAGCAATCACTCTTGGCTCTCAAGCTCGAACCAACGATTGCGGAACTCTTCAGAGGAAGAGGGCGGTGGTGAATGTTAATTCTAGAGCTTTTTTAAATCTCTCTGGAATATTAAAATGCGATTCTGCGGACTAACGGTCTCACATGGTCTCATATATGGCTTGGTTTGCACATAGAATGGCACACAGAGTACGTCGTTCACAGAACTGCAGGGCTCTCGGAAGAGTGTCGAGGCATGATTTTAATTAAGCGACCTCACGCCTCACTCTCGGTTTTTTGTTACTGAAAACACCTGCGAGAAAGCATGAAATATTATTTCCCTGGATGCGCAATTTTAAACAGTTATCCTGTTTCTGTATCAGTTGTTGCTGCTGCTTATTAATCAAGGAATCAGATATATGAAACCTGGATACGACATATTTGGGCATATATATTATGCATCACAAGATTGAGCAGACTCGACATAATAGGGAAGTGTAGATATACACATCATCATGTGAGGAGACAGAGTACTGTATGTTCGAGAGAATATGACATTCTATTATCATCCCAAGCAATCCCAAGAACATGTATATTAAGGATACTAGAATTGTCTTAACATTTACTTTAGGAATCTACTTGTCTATACTATTTGATTTAAAAATGAAAGGAATATCCTTTTTAAAAAGAAAATGCAATATAATCCAACATCTGCATGAAAAGGATTCATATGATTCCATTTCTAAGAAACTCAATCTCAAAAATATGTAACCTTAGTGTCGCAATGCAAGATAAAATATTTATCTTCTGCTGTCTGATACTCTTCTTACTTTCCAAGAGGTCATAATCTTTATTTGATACTCGATTTGATAATTATTTTAGAGAATTTGATACGTGAGGGGAAGCAGTGATTATTGTTGACTATTAAGCACATTTTTCTTGAATTATGTGTACACTCTCTAAACTTGAATCAGTGAAATTTAACTGATTACCAGTCAAATTCTACTGATTTTCAGTGACTCTTTTCTCATGATTTTAATTAGTAAAAAATCTACTGGAAATCAGTGAACTTTCACTGATTAAAATCGTGAGAAAAGAGTCACTGCAAATCAGTGAAATTTAACTGATTCTTCATAAAAATAAGTCAGATGTTATTGTTTGTGTTATTGATCTAATCACGGTAACTGACTGTTTGTGAAGTTTTGTGGTTGACTATACAAGCGAATAGCTCCACCGAGACGGCTGTCTTTGCCAATTGCTTGCAAAAGCCTTCAGAGCAACTATGCCCTCATTCTTTTACTTTTTTTGCTTCCTACCACTACTCTTTTTCGTTCTGTTCTTCCCCTTTACGAGGGGAAAAACAGCGACTAAGCAGACCAACTCGGCGGTGGATAATAAATTGCTTGAAGAGAAATAGAGTTGGGATGCAGCGATGAGCGAAGAGCTCGGAGTACCTGTATCCTGTTTGTTCCCAAAGCTCGTCGAGACTAGGCTTCTTTCACACTAATACCCGAATTTACGATTGGCGAATCCCATTAACCTCCGGACCTCGCATTTCGCCGCATCCCAAGTGCTTCTCCTCTAAGACAGATTGACTTTCATTCGTGTTTATATTCCTCTTTTTTTCCTCAGTCGTTCACTCGCGGGAGAAAGAGGGATTCGCATAATCAAAACATATGTCTATACTTCAGTGGAATGGTGGCCATGGATATAAATAATTCCTGACTTTCTCAAGAACTACACCCGTTTTCTTGGACTGTTCAAAACATATCAGAACTATTTCCGGTTCGTTTCTCAACAAAAATTATCATCGATTTGTCATCGAGTGGATCACTTCTGTCAATTTGAATCATCTAGAATAACCCCCGAGTAAAAAAGCAGCGGTTGCTGGAGTTAATCGAGAAATAAAATAAAAGATAGACATAGAGTGTGGCTGCAATAGAATTAAATAACCGTTGAAAGCATGAATGGAGGCATATTTCTTTACGAGGCCAAAAATGGCTGTGTGAGTCTATCGAAGCCTCGAATTCATTGAACACCTGCTTTACAAACATCTCGTAACACAAAGAGCTTTCAGGTTGTAAAAATTATTCAGCTTCGGGAACAAGACAGCTATTCTATACACTATACACGTAGGCAAACTCACCAAACCCCGCAGAAGTGGGTATACGTGTGCGAGAATAAATATGTCGTTAACGTACCTCGTGTGCACAGCCTTTATATGTCTCTTGGTTGCCTAAACGAGACGAAGCAGGTGTCTCCAGGTACATACACGGTCTTGTGAGAGCTCGACCTGGAATTACAAATGCGACTATAGTATTGCAGGATTGGTACCGCTCATGACGGTTAAAACCTTTAAATGTTTATGCTAATATTCAATTAACCGTTCCAAATCGGCCTCGAATATGTGAATATAGTATTATATCGAACATATATTATATCGTATAATATATACATAATTCAATCTGCGCAACATTTTTTATCGTCTGAAATTTATAATTTATGATATTTCATAAATTAGACGTACATATGGTATCATAAGGTGAACAGATTTTTTCAAACATTTTGCTACACTACTTTTTTAGAGAGGAATTTATTGCAAAAGGGGGGAATTGTAAAAGAATTCATGCAATTTTAAGGGAATTTTTTTTTTTAATTTGCATATACTTCACAGCTTGATGCACTTGAAGCCTCGTTTGACAAAAAGCAAAAATCTGAAAGGATTTTGACGCCCTAGGCGAGGATATGAAATCAAAGCTTCTTTTCTTCCGACAGCAAAAAAAAAGAAGAAAAGGAACAGCGTCGATATAAACACGGCCAACTGTAATTCTATATCGGTGCAGTTGTTCGATACAAAGTTGAATCGGTAGACAATAAAATGGGTTTCGGTTTAGTACATTGCCATTGAAATTGCAACGCCCCGAGCGTTCGCCCTTTTATTCGATACCTTGTTCCTCAAAAGGTCGGCAAAAGCAAGCCAATTGTAATCGGACAAAAGCTGCATCGACGATATCGAACTTTGCTTGTACACGATACAAAATCGTAATTGTATAAGAAAATTATTGGTTACGTAGATCGATTGCGGTGGAGATTGGTTTGGAAATAAAGAGTATCGTGGTCGCGTTTCGAATTTCTTTTCTTCATTCCCCTTCCTCTTAACAATGAACATTTACTTCTTCTTTCTTTGCTGTAAAAGGTCACGAATCGATATTGATTCGTGACGTTTTTCATCAGGACATTTGTAACTGCTTCCTCCGTTCCGCAACGAAAGAAAACAATTGCACTGCGGTTGAAATATTTTTCAACAACAAGTCGTATTTTATTTTACAAACAATTTCAATCATCAAAAAATATTATGAAGTTACTATTCTGCCTATAAAAATAATGATTAACAATTAGCTACTTTTCAAAACGAAGTCATAAAACAAAATGCGGGACATAATGTGTAAAATTATGACTTACAATGCTTTTAAAATTCGCTTCAGCATATCAACGCATTCGAGTCTTATTCTGACAAGTAATTAGTACTTTAAGAGCTTTTTTTTATTAGTAGAAAATTGAAATGTCACAACCAAAGAAGACACGAACCTAATCAAATGATTCAACTACTCGTTATTATTTATTAATACCAGAAATAAAAATACTTTTAAATCCTGGCATAATGGTCTTTAATAATATAGACATACTAGAGTTGATCTATTTAAAACGGAATAGCGTTATTACAGTAGAGCTCGAGCATGCGATTGAAGAAGTAATAAATCACGAACCGCCTCTTTATGCACCATTACTTCTTTGAACAAGCTCAAAGCGTATACGTATGTGCCATATTTCTGATAATAACCAGAAAAGGCACATATCTTTAACGATTGGATATTGAGTTTTAAGAAATCAAACGCTACAAAAATTGCTTTCACTATAGCTCTTTATCATCTTGTAAAATTCGTACAGAATTTTACCAGACAGACTATGAAGGGAATTAGTTATCTTGAAAAACAGTCATAAACTTTTTAATCTATGCAAAAACATAGTGTACCATATTCAAAATATATTATTTCCAAGCAATTACATTTTAAATCAAGTAAGACCCGAAAAAATGAATTCAATATTCAAAAAAAAAAAATTGAATACAAATTTTAACGACCTATTGTATGTTATAAGCGACCAATTTTCTAATTCTTTTCCCCCCTGATGTTTGGTGCGATCACTCGACAGAGATTTGCGATGCATGACAAGCGGTCTGACATTATTTGAATTCATGTGTAGTAAGGGTGAGCGAACCCACAGTCCTGACAAAGTTTTTCACAGGCGATTCACAGGACGTTATATCTACACGCATGACGTCCCTCGTACATCTACTTACTCGTGGATAGCTGATTAAATGGGGGGGTTACATGCCAGAAAGGGATGGGCGCAGACTTCTCAATGAGTTCGTAAATCACGAAGGGATTCGCCCTTCTCTCGTTCACTGGCACCCTCAACTCGATGCAAACCCCACTGAAACCACCACACTGTTTGCGAAGCAACCCAAGGGGTCGGAAGAAAAGGGGAAAGCCGCTTCGAGGAACTTGAAACTGCAAGAGAGAGAGCGAGAGAGAAAAAAGATAACAGATTTTCTAGCCACGTTCGTTTCCTTCCTTTAATTCGTGAAAACCCGCAAAAAGAAACAATTTTTTTTAGTCGACTTTAACGAGAGGGAGGAAAGTTTTCACGAAGAATCTTTTCTTCGGTGAGCAAGTGTATGCGTTGGAGTATAATACTCAGCATCGCGTGAGAGCGATAGAAATTCTTAGTGGTGGGTCCGCTTGCAACATTGAAAAGACCCTTTTGCTGCTGGCGACTGATTAACGAATAAGGGGAGATGCTGAGTGCAAAAGGTCCACCAGAAACTGTGAAAAAAGATGCTGCTATTTTAAAAAATCAAGAACTAAGTAAAGTAACATTTTTATTCTTTAAGCTAAATCTTGAATTAAGACAAACGAATTAGAGTCAATTAAGATCGAAGCTATTACAACAGATTAATGTAGAAATAAATGATCTTAAACGCGCGAGAAGTAAAATAAGTAAAATGAAACAGGTATTTTTATTTCTCGGTGATTAAACAGGATAATCATCTTCGTTAGAGGGCAAGCTTCTTTAGCATGTTTTGATGATATGGATTGCCTCAGGCCGCACCCATAATTACACCTCTTTCCACGGTCTATCGAACTACTCGAGGAGTACTTATCTATCCTAGTCATAAAGAAAACAATAGCTTTCCAATGCAGCTTGGAACCGATCTTTAGTACCGATTCATGGCCTCAAGTCACGCTCTGCTCGGCCTGCTCGCTAGATAGCATAATAAATCATTTCGCGGAACCACTCGACCGGAAACGGAGTTCGTACGCGCAGCACTCGGACACCAACGCGAATCCAGATGCTTGATGACTCTTCCGGCTATAGACATGAGGCCTTTTACGGTTTCGCGGAACAGTTCACTGGAAAAAGAGGTAGTACTCGCTTTTCCCCTCACTCGAGCGTGGAAATTTGCAATCCAGTGTTCATGTTCATGGATCTGTTATTTCCTTGCTTTACTGCCTACTTGAACCAGTTGGTCTGAGACGTAAAGTTCACGTATATCTTTGGCAAATTAAGATATCAGATACGATTGTTTCAGCATACTTGAAAAATTTCAGGAGTGTTCATTGATTGTAGAGTACAGATAATTAGATAATATAGATACTTTAGGTCAGATCCCTTACCAATTATTTTTCTAGTATAGGTATAAAATAAATGTATGGAAATAAAATGTAATAAGATCCACACCCTGTCCTTGAAAAATGGTAGCATTTACATTTCTGGACAAGATGGACATCGTAGAACTGAAAGATTAAAACAGTGTGCGCGTTTGGTATCTCGTTTAGTCACAACAGCAGTCACGTTGCATAATTATCCTGTGACTCAGAGATAAGTGATCACCAAAGAAAATTGCTGACATAGTGGAAGAAATAAAACGAGCGAGTTTCTTAGTCCTTACAGCAGGTTATAATTACCGATCTGATCGCTCGACCGTTAAAGTTCCATAGCCTGCTGGCTATTTACGAGCTTGTAGAGTGTAAATTAGATTAAGCGTGAAATCGTATCGCGATACGCGTTACTCGACTAGATCGACTTGACGTCGATTTTACAAAAATAATTAATGATCTTCTCAAATCTAAAAACCAGTCTCTCAACGAAAAGGAGCAAATCTCGATTCTGGATATATAAATGCCTTCGTTTTCTTCTCGATTCATGTCCTTCGAATTTAATAACATGATATTGCATAGATAATGATCGTTCCGGGAGATCGATATATAGTGATAAAGTTCAAATTGCAATGTACGGTATGAAACAACAAGAATACGCTTGTATTGGTCAATATGTACTACTGAGAATAAAAACTTACACAGTTTTTATACTTTTATGAATTTTTACACTAATTACCTTTCAATTTGTATATTTTTTTTTATATTGTGAAAAAACTTTGGTGATTTAAAAGATATTATGAAGGATAAACTCTTCGGCACCCCAAGTAGAAATTTGATCCGATGCTGTTCCGAGATTAGGAATCTATCCATCTATCGGATACCAAGGACTCAACGTACTGAAACGAGCTTGACCGCAGGGCAAATTCGTAAGACGATTGAAGAGAACCAATGCTTATCGCGATACACGGGTTCGATCGGAGAAGCGAGAATCCGCGATAACGAATAACGTGGACGAGGGCTTGCTTGGCTTTGATTTCTCCTTGTACTCCATTAACTTGCCGTACAAGTCGCCGAGTCGTGTAAAGCGTCACATAAACGCCCCCGCAAGCGTTTCAACCTACGACCAGAACTTTGTTTTAACGCTTAATCAAGAAACCTGATTCTGGATAAGAGCTCCTACTAATGGTCGATTAGCTTTTGTAAGTATTGAGCTTCTGTTGTAATTTATAGTGCACAAATCATTCTCAACATTTTGCTGAATTCGTTTTATGAAAAGGATCGGATTATTGCTATATTCCTATTTTTCTTGAAATTATACATTATTCTGTATTATTATCTAATTAGGCAGCTATTAATAACATTAGACGTGACACCGCCCCCCATAGTTTGATCATGCTGAAGAAATTAGCAAACTTTAATATACTTGCCCCGCCTCTACCAAATTATACATCCTTCTCAAACTTAGCCACATCAACATATTATTTTTTTTTTCTTCAACCGAAACAAGCAGCAGAGACTCGTGGTGTCAACGTTCGCGATTGGATGATATTAAATGTACATCAGACTCGAATGTGTAGTGAAACCGGTGCAACCGGGTCAGTTTGCAGTCGTTAAATCGTGGGTAGAAGCTAATGTCGTTACGCCGACTTTTACCACCGTTAATGTCCAATGCAATGCGTGGGCACGTACACACCCAAGTGTTTGTACTTTGCTCAATGCTCACACATATCCACCTTTGAGTGTCGGGCAAAATTGGAACGGCCGACTTAACGATCGGTACCGATCGATAGTTTAGTTTTACAAATAACACAGCGGCGGTCGACGTCCTGAGCTGAGCAGGATGATTAAAACTACGGAACATAAGCGCCCGAGGCCGAAACGTCTGGAGGGTTAATTAAAAACTCTCTAATTATTTATAAACAGTCATTTCTTTCGCGCGTGATAATAAACGTGTAATGCCCGCTCAACTCTACTATTGGTGAACTCCATCCAGCGGAGAGCGCCAATTGGTGCCCAAGAGTCCACGCGGACTCCAGACTCTGGTCTTCCTCTTGCTTGTTTCTTAGATCATGCACTCATCTCTCTCGTTTCCGTCTTGGGAGAGAAGAGAGAGAGACAGAGAGCGATACTTCGACTCCCTTTCTCCCATAAACCGGGTTTCACTGCGCGTAATCTGTAAATCCTCGTCCGTGAAGAGAACGTACAAGTCCAGTAAGTTGCTCGAACGGAATCCTCTGTTCCCCTCTCTTTATCAGAGTTTCTCACTCGATCCTTCTTTGCTTTACAATAAAGGGTATAGTCCATCTTTCTTGCTGCCTTCTCTCTTTCCTCTGTCCTTATCTTTTTCTTACTTCCTTCTCTCTTTCGCACCTCCTCAAGCGTGGAAGTGATCTCTTTCTCTCAGTCCTTCAATGCCCTGCCTTCTCTCTTCCACCTACTCGTGGAACCCTCTTCTTGAAAGGAAAGAAGTGGAAGAAGCGAGAAAGGAAGGACCGGGGATTTCTTTTCAGCAGCGATAAAAGCGCCTCGCCTCGCTGCCCAATATTGATTCAGCTCTAATCTGCGGAGAGACCCTCGTCATCGACAAAATAAACTGGTGGAGTAATAACTCGAGACGATTCCTCTGTAAGTTTTTATTTGTAGGTGTATTTCCACATGCCTTTATTCAGGTTTTTAGAGCCGACTTGGGGTGCACAGTTTTAAGCTCAGCCCACGAAAAAACGTTTGAAACCGGCTCAAATCGTCTAAATCATGGTGTGATCCGAGCATGCCTATACATATTTGCAGATGAATTTGCCTTGGTCTACAAAAAGTTGGTACAAGTGTGTGTCTCTCTCTGTGTGTGTGTGTGTGTGTGTATAAACTCAAGAGTGTGGAAGGTTCTCCATCTCCACTAATTGTAAGAAGGAGAGAAGTCGAGCGTTGCGATTTTTCGCGCGCCCAAGGCGCTAAGCCAAATGGGTATCCACCGCGAAAGTTTCCTCTCTTTTTCAATCCCCTTTGCTGGTCGTGATTCTGTGCTGATCCTTTTGCTTGCAACCCCGGTTAGGATCTCCTTTTACGTCCTGGTTCTGATGTAGGGATAACGTGCAAGAAATCCAGGATAGGGAGCAGCCCATCGGCGGTGATAGGACACGTCCCTTACTCTTTTCCGCGCCTCGTAATTTGCTCCACTGGTTCGTTAATCTAACCGGAGAGGAAAACCAGGCCTCGGATTCACAGGAACTAGAATGAAGCGAAACTTTGCGAATCGACTTGCTTTATTGCCCGTGGCACGGCCGCACGATTCGTATCGCGTGTAATAAGATATTCGAATGTCGAAAGGATCAAATGTATAGCCGCGATTTTGCCCCCGGGAATAAGGTGGGGAATTAAGATCGGGAGATCTCAGCTTTTAAGGAGGACGTTCTCTACAATCGAATAACTGATGACTTATCTTGAAGAAGACAAAGTGCATTTTATAATGGAATATTTATTTTGTGAATGATTTTAAATTCTTTGAGATGTATTAAGTAGATCACTCCAAAAGAATTTCCTTGCATTAGAAGAATTTATCACGCGAAATTCGGGTGGAATGAAAAATTTATTAATCCCAGTCTCATACATATACAACTCTGCACTTTTTGTTGCGAGTGGTCGAGTTCGCATCTTAACCTCGAGGAATTCCATTTCGAAATACCGTCACGCTCCGTTATTCTCGCGCCTGGTGTAATTTAAGCAAGTGGCGGAAGTTTACGGGCGAAGAAGGATCTGTCATTTTGCCGCCATAGGAAAAATTGCTTTGGGTCGATTACTAAAAGCTTCTAACAGCAGTTATCGTCAAAAAGATCCTATAAAACTTCTGAGGTAAAATCTGCTCTATCCAAATCGTAAATATTCCACTTGGCACATAATCTTCTTCGTATTGGTATTATTGACAAAGCGGTGGGGATCGCCTTGGAATATTTATCACATCTTTAGTGAAAACGATTAACGTCACAGCTTCTTGAATTTTTAACAAATTCTGATATATCACAATCCTTGATTATAAATTAAAATTCCAAGGAGGAATGAGAAATTTACTTGTTTCTCTTCTGCATTTCTAATCTTCATTTTATTGACGTGAAAAAATTTGATTTATTTTTTATTTTCATAGGAATAAAAAATTGTATGTAAAAGAAGTGATGAGATATTGAGACTAAATCAATAATTGTTGTTTTTCATGGAGGGGGTAAGATAGATCAAATGTGTCATTCGGATAAGCTTCTTGATACCGACGTAAGTTAATATACACTTTGCAAATCTAACATTTCTTAACAGTAATGATCACTGATGGATAAACGAACAGAGTAATGTGTATTAATTGCTGCATAAATCTCGTAAGTTTGTAAAAATCATTATCTACTTGTCCGCGTCAATATTGAAAAACAGATCAGTTCTGAAATTAACCATGAACAACTCGGATAAAAAAGATAGAATGATTTTCAACTTCAAGTAGCTGATCAATTGTCAATTTGCATAATACGCTTAAATATGATTCAGATCCAAGTCGACGACGTCACGAGAAATAAATTAAATAAAAATAATAAATATGTAATTATATATATATATACATTATAGATGGAATATATACGGACAAAAATCAAACACGAGATCCAAGTTCGAGTTGCGAAGATCAGACATCAAGAATCGAGACTTGCAATGCAGCGCTAATCCGATCGACGATAATCGCTGCTTATCGGACGGGTAATTGCCTTCTTTCTCTTCCTGTAATTACCGACCTCGAGAATATAACAACGGATTCCAACATGAGATCGAGAGTCTAATTTGTGCCTCGATAGAAACTTACATCGCTAATAAGTATTTTTATGTAAATTTGAAAATAGTCTCGAATTATTAGTGTTAAAAAATATTTAATGTATAAATTAACATAAAATATTTCAAAGACCTGAGAATAGAAAAAATCTTGGTAATTACTTTCTTAATGATGAAGATAAATTTGTTGAGACTAATTTCAAATTAAGAGTTATATAGAGGAATCAATCTAAATTAAAGAATCCAAACACGGAGACTGGCTAAGATTAATTTATAGTGATCGTGTAAGCGTCACGCGATAATTGCCCAACTTCGACAAACTTTCTCGTTCTTTTTTTTGTCATCGCCGACTCTCTCGCTAAATTATTATATATTTCTGGATATACTGGAAGAAGGAAACTGTTAAAGTACAATTTTTCCCCTTTACTACATATAATCTTTCAAATTCCTTGTGCGGCATCGCTTTGCGAGCCAGAATTCAAACTACAGTAATAATTATGCTTGATGGAATAATACGCGCATTGCGAATAATTTAACCGCATGCTATGGCGTTCACAACTCGTTTCGAAGGCTCACCACGATAATAATCGTAAAATTCCGGTCGTCGCGCGAAACGACAATGGCTCTCGCTCCAAATAATAACAGACTCCGTCGACGCGAGAGATTTTCCTTGCAGGATAAATCTTGATAATGGGGTCTGCAGAGAGCCGTATAAACGGAAGCGGATTCGATTTCATTCACTTAAATTTTACACTTTTACTATAAATAGCATGCTGAATTTTATCCCTTATATCTTTTGTACATTTTCATTGTCGAGACATATGAAAATACAATAGTCTTAAATAGTGATGAAATAGTTCAGGTATTAATTTAAAATTTAAATATGTCAGAACACGTTAAAGCGTTAATACGATTTGAAATAGGTGGTAATTTTGATTGGAAACGGGGTCAAACGAATAGAAAGCTCTCCCCCTTTTTAAGAAGGTCAAACCGCTTATGCGTCGAAATGTGGTATCGAATTTCGATTCCATAGGGACTATAGAAAGAGACGGTGGCTGAAGCGATCGAATCGCTATATTCGCAATGCGAGGCAAACTCCAGCTTGGACGGTTCGAGTTTCTCGAGGACCTCTAGTTATTTACTGTCATCCGACTCCGTTGCTCCTCCTTATTCGACCTCCCGGATGCTCGAGAGGAAGGACAAATAAAATGAGAGAAAAAAGTTAAAAAGGGGACAAAAAGTGGCAAGAGAGACAGGGGATAGTTATAGGGGCCGAGTACCAGTGCACACACGTTCAAGCGTATATTTTGTGCAAAACTTTTTAATCCGAATATCAGGGCAATGTAAGCACGTACTTGTTCCGTGGTACACTTATGCTGGCTGCAGTGCACTTTATTCCCACCAAATTTTATGCTACCACGCAACTATTGCTTATCATGTATAGTATGTTTTATGTACTTAGTATACGATTAGGTTACATACTTCCAGAACTGGAATCTAGTAAACCAGAGAGGGGAAACTCGAAAGAAGCGGAAATCGCGCGCTGGGTGAAACACAAGCATCGATCGTGTATAGCGCACTGCTCTTCGAAACTGCACGACGTGATGAGAATAAATATAATGCCCCTTTCAGCTCGCATCTGTATTCCGTAGTCGGGAGCCGTCGAAGAATCTCAATTATTTCATGGAGGAAATAGGCGCGAGGTTACGTACCTCTTTCGGTCTCTATTTTTCTTTATTTTACGCGCTACACAGCGACGAGATTACGTTACAGATGCTGTCTTATTAAAAAGAACCGGCATACATCACTCTTGTTTTCTCTTCCAAGCATGGTGCGAATACCTCTTTTTTTTATCTTGCTCCTTCATTTTTTCGCATTTTTTACATGTCTTCCCGTAAATGAACTTTCGTGGAATCGAAGGCATTTCATGAATCCTCCCAATCGCCTTTTGCAGCACCTTATTTATCACTCCACGATCAGGCTCCGGGTTTCACGTTTCAGGTTTAGATCCCGGGTTTTCTCGCTGTTAACATTCCTCCATTTACAAGTTCGACCTTTAGAGATCGCACATTTTTTCCATGTCTTTCTTAATCGACTTTTAAAACCACAAGCAGGAACATGTTTTTTTTAATTCACTAAATCCGTAGGCTACTTGTATATTTAATTTTTTATTTATGAAAATTAAATTGATTCAATCATGCATTATTATTCATGTAGAATTTTTAAAAATATATGATACGCGAATCGACTCCAGTTAGTTAAAAAAAAGATTAAAACAGATGGTACAATTTATCAGAGTATATAGTTTACATCCAACATATCCGGCGTTTACTCGATAGTAAGAGTACATAAGAATTTGAACAATTACAGTGATCATAAGTGCGACTCTACTTTGTTACGTCCGCTGCTATATTGGTATCGTGACCAAAGTTATTATTATGGTAATTATGGCCGTTATCTACAGGAGGTCATCCATAACTATTGGTGGGCGGCGACTTCTACGTTAGCCTAATGGGAGCTGTAGAGCGTATAAGCCTACTAATTTACTTCTCTCCCTTTCTCTCTCACTCTTCTACTTTCTCTTTCCTTTCCTACTTTACGAACAGCTACCGGTAAAACGGGTGTTGGATTCATAAAAGATGCATTAACCAAATAAATACAACTGACCCACGGCTATATGACTACAGGCGATTTGATGGGGTTTGTCAATCTGAGGGGAGCTAACGAGGATAGACAGGAAAGTGAGCAGGAAAGTGATGCTCAGGAAAAACGTTATTCAATTGTATGAATCACACCGCATGAAAGTGTTTGATAGATCATTTACACTAGGCTGGAAACATTTTCCGATTAATTTCAAGCGAAAGATTTTTAGTCAGAGTTCAGGTTCCATAAAAGAAAAACTTTAATCTTCTGATAAGTGTAAATAATAATTAAGTACACATATCCTTGTGGAAGTCATTTCAGGGTCATTTATTTTCTATTTTTGTTAGCCTCTATGACTGTTTTCTTCTTAAAATCCCTCGAAGTTGTATATTTCAGAAAACTGCAAAAACATTTCCAAATGCTTCACATTCCTCTTCTCCCTTATCGTTTTAAGAAATCTAGCACTGAAAAATAGTTCAATTTGGTGGAAAACCTTCTTGGCAGAATCAAAAAACGTATTACACACCATTCTAGAGTCACGTTCATAAAGTATTACTCCCAATCTGTGCCTCGACCTTCCATTGCGGGGCGCGACAAGCAAAGCGAATCCATCTATTTTAATGACAATGAAAGGAGGTTCTTTGTCGATTAAGCGATCGCCGGAACCGAACCATCAACCAGTCTGCTGGTCTTACGCCCATGTGGGACCTTTTCTTCTGCGCCCCCTCTCGCCCCAACTCGCTTGGATTCAAACATGTAAACATTCACGGCGACACGGAGTGATTACCTTTCCATGGGTGTGTGCAGTGTGTAGACACATCCATTCAGTAAGCAATATTTGTGTAGGTACAAAATCTACGTGTACACATAAGGTTCCCTGTGTATACGAATGACAGAGAGACGAAGAGAGAGCTATTGAGCCTCTAGGTCGGTGACGAGGACACTGAAGAGAGGCCCAAATGGCTTATATACGAGCTCTACTTCTCGAATAGCTCGTACTGGCCGCAATCTCTCTGTGGAGTCTGTGTAGCCTGCTAAACTGGCAAAGAGGATGCGGGTGGCGAATGGGGAAGCGATTAATGCGATCGAGCATACGCGCCGCATAATTACTCATTCCTAGTGTCGAGAGTGTTGTATCGGCCTGTTACTCTCGTTACAACATGAAAATCTAATACGCCGAGGGCAACGGCGGTGATCATACTCATTTATCGATTCAGACGAAGAATATAGTACACACTGGTTAATCGCTGTAATGCACGCCAATTCTTGGCAAAGCGAGTCCCGTCAGTACCTCATACTCCCTACACATGTTACGTATATAATTCTGACAGGATAGAGTCATCGACTAAGACCAATGTTTCATGCTCTCGATGATCGATGACGTCTGCAATTATATTTATCATGTCTTCATCCGTTAACCGCTGCTGGTACACGGAAATATTGTACCCTCGAAAATTGAATAATCAGCTTAAATGCTACAATCAACGTAAATGTATTAATCGCTCAAATTGTCAGTCCTCGGATGTATAAACGCATTACGTAGTCTGCTAATCTAGAAAAACCGCGAGAAACTCTTATTTAAGAAAAATGTAACTACATCTCTGGTTTAACAATCGTAAAATATTGTTTACTTCTGTGAAATCTGTACTCGGATTTGTAATTAAAAGGTCTTTAGAGTACAGCACTAACGCTTTCTAGATACGAGTATAAAGTGAATAGGGTATGCAGGGAAAGAATGCATTGTTCGAGAGAGAAAGTACAATATCTTGAATCACGAATGTTTAACTTGCAACAATACTTATATCTGCTTGGTTCTTCTCGAGTCGACTGCAAACTCGGAAAACAGCATTATACGATCGTAGAAAACAGTTACCTCGTCAAATGATTGCAACTCGAAGATAGATTGGATAGAGGTTACGCTAGAATGATCGTGAAATCAGATTCGCTTGATCGCGGTAACTAATGAATTTATTTCGATTATCTTGCCATCAACCGTGCAGGTGCACAAGGATATATTTACTGATGGAAAACTTCATCTTATTGCAGGTAAATCTTGACCTAAGACACAGATAATGATCGTTAATAATCTCTTGGTATTTTTCAATTATAATAGGAATAATCTCTATACACATTTCTTTTAATCACTTTTTCCCTCTTTTGTTTTCCACTTAAAGAAGTTAATACCAAGTTAATACCTAACTACACGGAAAAAATTAGTTATCCAAATTTTCCCTGTAATATGTGACATTCCTGATTCGAATGATTTTGATGGTACATATAGTCATAATTATGTATGACGCAGTTACGATTTATCGAGTACCGTTGACCTGGAAATTGTAATTGACTCAGAGTCACACGCAACCTAAGCACCGTGTATCTAATTAGCCTAGCGTAACCACACGGGGAATTGAATTTCAATCGTTGCAATTCACTGATCCGCCTCTCGTTCTGATGGTTACAGATATCAGCCTTCGGGTAAAGAAGTCAGTGCAGCTTTATTCTGTCCCAGGATATATATCGATCGATCGATTTTATAAGTGCAGAACGAACAGACTCGCAATCGCGATCGTCTAATTAAACGCGAAGGAGACGATGGTTGCCGAGAATCTCGATTTAACGATACCGATCTATCGAGTGTCCAACGGTCGATCTTGATCTCGAGACTCAACGCCTCCAGATATACGATTTCCGCTCGAATAATTGCAAATTAAGGGTACAGCATTTCAAAGTAACGTCGATAAATGTCAACTTAAATATAGGTAGAGTAATTTAAAATAAAAAGCTATTCACCCAAATAAAGAAATGGTTTCACTTATAATCGATAAATGGGAAAGTAAAAATATTTGTGCTTTTTAATCCTCAAGTTTTATGAGCTTGTATAATAAATATAAGACTTTGATTTATTTAGTAACCTATTGTCGATTGAACAAATCCTTTCCCTCGTCGCGTTATGGCTTCATCATAAATTTAATACCAGCAGACACTTGCATCGTCGACTTTCTTTTCTCGAAAAACAGTAATAATCTCCCGGCAAAAGGGCAATAGGAGCTTAACTCAGGGGAGAGCTCAACCCAGTGGCGTAAAGCGCAGATACACCCGAAGAGGATTACCGTCAAAGCTCTCGCTTCCTTTTCGTACATTCTGAAAAGGTTCTCAAGAAGTCGGCAATTTCTCTCAAAGGCTGATCTGCGAGTCGATTTCAAAAAATCCTCAGCAGTCGATAATTCCCGAACAAGCCCCCGAGCAAAGTTGCGCCAGAAGAGTTAACTTTCTTTATAGTTTCTAGAATTTTATTTCATCCTAATCAAGTTATCCAATGGAAGATACTTATTTTATTTCGATAATTAGAAAATACCAAAAATTCTTCTACTCCTCAGGATGATTTATTTGTTATACCGTTAATGTTTTAATAGTTCTTAATATGGACCGTCTTCTTTTTAGTGATAAATGAGCATCAAAGTAGCCTTTCAATAAAAAAAAGACAATAGTGAAAAAAATGGAGCAATTGATGTAAGAATAAGCATTTGCTTCCAAGTGTCTCCCCTTGTTGACTCTAATTGTCTTTTGAAAGTGGAGTCTACGCCATTGAGTGGGCATTGGAGTCCCCGCGGATGAGAGTGGTCTGGCTTGGTGAGCTTGTTCAGCAGACAAAATAGTTTCGTCATCGAGCTAGACACGTTCACGACGCTCGTTTTCACGCGCAAAGTGGGTATGGGTGAACCCGATGAACCCTTCAGTGTGTGTGCACACACGCGTGCAGATAGGAATATTATACCCGGCAGGAACCTAATCTAGACTGCTGGGGTGGTTTCACTGGTGGGTAGGATGGATTTATTTAAGGGCGTGTATTCAGTGGGAGATACAATGCTGAAATGGCAGCAACCGGAGGGTGACGCAGTGGCAGTCATGTAGGAAGGGTCGTAGGGCTTTAGGTTTATGGCCGACATCTGCGGGTAGTTTTGACCCCCCGGCGTGACGAAACGTCGAACGGCAAGGCAGGCTGGTAACTCGGGTAAGGGTAACTAACTGGACTGCCTGGAGAAGCATTGGAAGGACCCTGCGGGCCAAATCGACCGTTAAAAACTTCTAGGGGCGAGTAATTCTATTAGCGACTGGCACCATGAAGGTCTGATGTGCCATGGCCCTTGGGGCTGCCGACGAAGGACTATTTCTACGCCATCGAAACGACTCTCGACGAAAACCCTTTCCGAGAAATTTCCCACTTCGATGATTGTCGACGCGTTAAGCTACCGGAAGCAGGGGTTAATTTGATGCCGTGAGAAGTCTGCCGCCTAAAATAACACTGGAACTTTTCTTGGAGTAGTGACAATAATCAAAAGGTCGCACTCGATTCCAGTTATTAGTTTAAGATTATCTACAAAACTAACAGATATAAATAATTGTCTTGAGGTATTGTTCCGACAACTGTTGAAACTTTTTTGAGAGGCTCTATCTTAAAATAAATATACATTCAACAGAATATAATTTCTCTTCCTAATCTCTCTGATTCTTTGTTCCGTAAAAATTTTTCAAATACCAAGAAGACCAGAGGTCCAATTTTACCGTCGGATTTCAGATTTGGTACGTACTTTCCTCGACCGCAAAAAACAATGTGTTTTACCCCGAGAGGTTTAGTGTGGCGCAGAACACGCGGACTTTTGCGGTCTACCGTAGACGCGGGAATTTAAACAGCCCGGTACGTCTCGGCAATTCTCTGCCGAGGGAGAGAGCAATTTGCAAATAAATTCAGGAAGTGAGGTACAAGCAAAACTATAAGCAGAAAACCACCGACTCACATATTATGTAGGTACCGTTATCCAAATTACAAGCAACACCTTTGACGATTTCTAAAACGGCGCAAAATCGACAAGGCAAATTGTCGGGATCAAAGACGTCGCGTCGGAGCTCTTCAGGTAAACTAAATACGTGTCGAGCTTATTTGGTATATCTGTATATAATGTATCATGTATAATGTATATATATATATTGAATACATATTAGTTATGGCTGCACCGTCAGAGAACCGCCTCGAAATTACACCCCTCGCTCTTTGACTCTGTTAATACCGGTAGTGGGTCGACCCCTTGCTCGCTCACAGAATTAACACGACGAAGTATTTATGGATCCTGGCCAGGTAACCTGAGGACCTTGCTCGGACGCTTTTTCACGGTGGGATTAATTAATGAGCCTGGACCGAGTATTACACGCCTTACGAGTCTGATACACGAATACAAATCGAGGCTACACGCATGTACCAACCCACGGACAAGTGCGTACACGTGTATTCACCCCGAGAACCAAAAGTCGTTACTCCAAGTGCATTACGCTGAAATTGTAGATTTCCAGTGAAACTCGAGAGGCTCATCTCAAATTGTACCTGTCAGGCTACAGAAACAACGACGTGAGAAAATAATCATGAAAAATTCTGTGAACAATGGGAGGGCTAAACGGCAACGAATATTGCAAATAACTTTTACGAATAAATTATTAATCACATACTAATTTTGATCTACTAAAAACGTGCAAAATTGACGAACGTATCACTTAAATTTCATTGAGTTTTTTTTTATGAAAAGCCAATGAAATATGACAGGGATTTCAGAGTTGTTTTTTTTTCGCTTCGGATGAATACCTTTCTTGTGAAGTCATTCTTTTCCTGTTAAGAGTGTGGGTGCGACCATGTAACATCCCTTTGGGGTTCGTTTAGTAATTCAATCCCGAGATAGTACCAGGCGCGAATTTAGGAAGGGGAGTGGCTCCTTTTCTCTGACTAAAATGGTTGAAAACTTGTATATAAAACATCTCTTAATACTTGAGGCAGGAGATTAGTGTTTCGAAGAACCGGATAATCCTGAACCTTTCGAATTTTTATACATCTTTTACAAATTTGCAAGATATTCTTTCTATTTTATGATTCTCAAATTCTTATATACCAGTCAGTCAAATTTTTAGTGGGACAAAAACTCATTAGGTTTATTGCCAAGCAGACCGAAATATCAATACAGCTCTTCGCTTCTGAAGACGAAACGACAGACGACTCTTCAAATCTCGCGTAATAAAACTTCAACCGTAGTCATATAATACTATTTTTACAAAACTTTTACAACGCTTCGCATTTTAATAACAAAAGCGCTCACGTCACTCCTGACTTTTTATAGTTATTTTGAGTGCAATAAAGTTTTACATCCTCTCAAATATTACTCGATTTCAAAAATGATCCTTTAATCCTACAAGATTTTAAGAATCTTCTATTCCAAAATTACTAGACTCCAGTATTTGTTTTCTCCCATTTATATATAAAATTAAATGTTCCTAATTTAAATCACCCTAAATAACATTTTGCAGTAACTGAGTTTTCGATTAATTAATCGTTCCTTTTTCAATTAAGAGAAAGGATCCATTGAGGAAAGTACAGTTCTTGTCGAAGTCTCAGTGGCGGAAATAGGGGAAGCACATGAAGTTTCAAGCTGGAGAGCCGCGAGTTGAGAACCTCTGTGCGGTTACCCGCGTTAACCGCAGAGACTGGTTCCCCGTCAGTGGTTGTCTTGCTGTACTCCGAGCTTCATGCTCTCTCGCCCTCTTATTCGCGCATAACTTCCCTCCTCTCGTTCTAGCTTTCGTTCAACGAGCTCTCACTCCCCTTTTCTCCCTCGTTCGGTAAGCACCGAGTTCGACCGAGGACACGTATCCACCGACGAACACGGGCGAACACGCAAACCGGCTGCGGCGGCAGGCGGCTCCGCACAACCGCAACCGACCAAGCGCGACCGACAGCTTCGCCAACACTCTTCTTCTTCCTTTGCCTTCTCGTCCTACCGAGAAATAAGACAAAGCGAAGACCGCACCACCCAGTGGAATTCAGACACGAAGGTAGAAGAAGAAAGGAGAAGAGATAAAAGAGATGAAGGGAAGAGAATTAAGAAGAAGAAGAAGAAGAAGAAGATAGATTTAATAGATCTTGTAAAGAATGGATAGAGGAAGGAAAAGGAAAGCTGATAAAAGAGAGGAGGAGTACCTGTGATAAGATTGTATAGATGAAAAAGGAAGCGGAAGAAAAGTAAGGAGGTAGAAGAAAAGGGAAAAAGAACAAAGGGGAAGAAAAGATACGAGAAGTGCGTGGACAATGGACAAGTGGGATCCAGCTACCTGAGTACTGTACTACTGTTCCCCACTTGTGCTCTACCCGGTAAATCGACAGTAAGGAGTACTGGAGTAAGGAGGTGCAGAAAGTACATGTAGAAGCTGCAAATACTGGAAAGAGCATGGAGAAGCAAACTGCTATTTGAATTCGTCACGTAAGAGCATGAAGGAGTATAAACAGACATATCTAATGCATTTGAAACTGTCGGGAGTTTTCCGGAATATCTCTCAAAGTATACTCGGACTCCATGTTATTTTGCCATGCGTCCCAAGTTATTACGTTCTTAGAAATTGCCCCGGTCGCATATTTAAATGATGCTGACTGAGGCACCACACGAGCTCGTTTATTTTTTAAGGACCCCATGTTAATGATAATCGTATTAAAATGAACTGTTTGCAGCTATAGGAAATAAATATTGTTATAATTCCACCATAGAGTTTCCCATCTTATATTTTATATGCTCTGCGTCAGCAGATTGACCCTCTATAAGAGGGTATAAACAAAGAAGTAGATTCGCAATTTGGCACGGACTATTATCCAGGAAGCTGAGCGACAACCGGGTAAGAAATCCCGAAAATCTCAAGGTTTCGTAGTAGTTGCGTGAATAGGTATTGAAGCTTCCGCGATGCATGACAATGGGATTTTCTAATCCTCCTCGGATTAAGGGTCGACCAGCATCATTGTGTATAGAGGGAAAGGGAGGAACAACGGCCGACGGGAGAGCTTCGGGTAATGGGATCGACGTTTCGTTATGTTACTTTTCCATTCTCATCCCCAGCCATCCTTCCGTGTCTCGGTTCCTAGGATCGAGAATCGAGATCCATTCCGCAGTTCGGCCTCGACTAACTCTCGTCTCGCGTCCTGCTCTTCCTCAGCGGCTCGTTCACTCTTGTCCTCCTCTTCCACCTTCACCGCCTCCGCCATCACCCCAGGCTCCGTGTTTTTCCCCGTGTAGCCCCTATTTTTCATGTTTCGTTGCGGCTTCGCACAGATACGCAATACACTGCACGAGTCCACGCGGATTCAACTCGACTGGTTCGAAAAACTTGGACCCGGATTGGTAGGCGTTCATTCGTGTCTTGGCACTAGTCGTATCTCCAGCGGTGCGAGGGAGGGGAGCGCTCGTATTTAATAGGCTAAGGCTCGTCAAGTCGAGTTGTTATTGGACGAGAGAACATGGCAACTCCACGTGGAGTTCTTTTGCGAGCGTAGCAGGACGATAGCGGCAATCAAGTAGGAAACTGCTTGGGACTGTGTGCTGCACGATATTCACATAGAGTAGGAGCGCCCCTTACCTACACAGGGTGGAATGCCAACTATACTCACCCGCTCTGTTTCACGTACACACTCGTAATACAAGCGCAAATACGTGCAAACATTCTATCCGTGATTCTCGCTCTTTCTCGCTCTCCTTTCTTTGAATCAGGGTCTCTTGCTTCACTTCGTCTCCTGCTTCTCTTCATATCCCACCCCCTCAGGGAGGGACATAGGGGTTGGAAAACGAGTGGAGGCGCCATATTTGTGGTGGTGTGGGAAGTGAGGGAAATCACGAGTGGTGAGAGAGGAAGAGAGACAAGGAGATAAGAGGAGCGACAGAGTGAGAGAGCCTACTCTGAGGGGTAGTAAGAGAAGGGAAGTTTATGCGGACATCCGTGTCAGCCCGGTGTCGGCCATTTTGCGAAAAACTTTCGATTTGTTTGCACACCGACCAGCAGACCAACTGGGGCTAATACTCGCGATGCCCGGCACGTCGTACTTCATTTAAAGGACTACCCAGTACCCCGAGCAGTACCCACTGTCTAACATTTTCTAAAACTGTAATTATAATCGAAATAAAGCTCCAGCGTTTAGCGAGTCGATTTAAATTTGAAATCAATAAAAAGACAATTACTGAAGATATCGAAAAAATGCCTTTGTATAAAGAGTATTGTGGGATTTGATTACAAGCGTTATTTAACCCTCTCTGCTCTACAAAATTAGCCTACAAAGCAAGAAATACAAACTGGTTCAATTGAATTATTTAAATACATTTCTTCAACCCTGTAATTTAATTGATTTGTTCCGAGAATTGAAAATAAAAATCTGGATTGCCTGTATTTATAGACTAGAAATTCCAACGTATCTGCAGATGATTTTTTCGGATGGTTAGCATGAATAAAATTCTGTCCAAACAGTGATTTAACTGCGATTTTCTCAAATAAAATTAAACTTTTTTAAACACTATAAGATGCACAAGTTGTTTCATCTGCTCCTCCAAGCAATTTCATATAGCATTAAAAGAAACTCTGGGAAAAATAACTACACAGTCTGCTTATCAAATTACTCCTTGAAGTTTTGTTTATCATGGAAGTGATCTCTTGAGTTTCTTATAAATAAAAAGCTATAATTACCGTTCCATATTTCAACATTAACTTTAAGTATATAACTGCTATCATGAGAAAAAGTTCTTCCTATTACGACTATGATTAAACTACAAAATTCTCGTTTTTCACTTGATAACAAACTTAACTATACATCAGACAAATATCCTCTCTAAATAATTGTTGTGTAACTCTTCAGCAAATATCCGATCTTGTGCGCAAATCTCCGTGTACCTAAGAGCTGATTAATTTCAGTGTTCAGATAATTAGGAGAGATTAAACTAAAATTTCTTCATTGCAAGAAAGTATCTAAAGATCCTCAACTACATTATTTGCAACCGGCACATTATATGAGTTCATTAAACTAAAAAGTTAAAATTCGATTAAAGATGCGCAGTGCGTGTCAGGGCATTCGTGCATTTAATAATTTGCGATCTCTATATATGCGTCACGCAATTTTAGGACGACTTTGTAAATCGTATGAGGACTAGTCACTGACGTACATCATACATATATCAAAGTAGGTATTATCGACGACACTTTGAACACCAAAAATAAGGCAATCGTGACTATCAGTGACAAAAGTTGGTTATTAACGAGGTCGTCACGAGAGCTGTGATTTTGAGCTCGCGTTTTCGGGCTTTTACATAACCGAGCGACTAATTGTAAAGGAGCTATCGCGCCAGTTAATACGTCGGACTCTTGTTCGCAAGAGCAGAGAGGCAGGAGGGGCAAGCGGAAACTCGAGAGCTGTTTGTGAGTAGTGGGGACGGAATCCCCACCACGCGGTTAAGTCAGTCGGTTCGAGACTGTAGCAGAGAGAGGATCGTTGTTCCGTTAACTATTTCGTGTTGTCTCATTTTCGAACATCTCTACACTTGTGAAGTCTCGAATTTTGTGAAAAACACAAAAAATATAGTGCTCTTGTTTACTGGATACTTGCCTATTATCTCCAACAGGAGAAGGATTAGCAAAAAGTGTGAAAAATAGTGTTTTCCGGTGCTTACGGATAGAAATATACGCGCGTGGTAGAGTGCAGTGCGGTGCTGTCCGTTTAGCTTAATAATTTTGTTAATTAATCGTCCTCTCAAGCCTTTCTATTGCGAAAAACAGTGAAGGAGAGAGAACCGCTGCTCTTTTAACATCGCTTTTCGAGAAAGAAGAGCGTCTCTCGTCCTCTCACTCGCACCTTTTGCATCCACGCTCCGTCGGTCTTTTTCCGAGTTGCTGGGCGCTGAGATCCCTCCCTGCCTTACCGACGGCCACCGCACGGTTCGTTGGCGTTGACTCGTTTTTCTCTCTTTACGAGGAAGAGCACGAGGAGATATCGGCGACGAGGGTGTGATTTTCCTCGATGAGGAGCTAATCTCGGATGGAGAGCGGGTGGATGGCTCGTCGAGGTTGCGGGGCGAGAATTTCAAAAGTATCGTGCCAAGAGAAACGTCTTTGCCAACGTCGTCACGGAGATCTCTCTTAGCCGCATGTGTGTTCTTTGTTAGTAGTAGTGGTGTTGGTGATTTAGTGAACCGTAGTGTTGGCGCGATGACGGCATTTTTTGCGAATCGCACCGTGCACTGAAACACTGTCTAGGAGAACAACAACCAAAGGAAACTAAGAGACAAGAGACCGTAGTGATTTCTGCGGATTATAAAAAGCCTGGAAAATGTACCCCAGCGCTGGAATAAATGCTGCTGCGGTAGCAGCGGCCGCAGCTGCTAGGCATCCGGTAAGTGGATACTTGTGTATATCGATATTTAATCGCCTTTGGTCCCAAGTACGTGTGTTAATAATGGTTAATGAGCAGCCGATCGAGATATACCTGCTTGTATGTTGCGAGTCAGATTAAAACCGACGCTTAGACGTGCATATTTGTTTGAATAAGTGTTTGGAAAGCTACCGACGGCAGTTGCCACATCAGGCGCAGCATTAGCTGAAACCGTTACTTTTTAAATTCAGGTGATGCAAACGCTTTAAACAAATTTCACAGTAAAATAAACATCTTGATAATTGTTGATTGTAAATGTGATGATTCATATTGATCATTAAGGGATTTTCAAGTAAATGGGACGGGTACTGCAAAAGATATTACCCCCATAATAAAAATGGTTAATAGTACAACGCCATCTAAGTTTTAAGTTCCGCAATAAAGGTATAAATAGGGTCTACCTGGAAATAGACGCTTAATTTAAACAGAATGACTAAGGTATTATATATCTTGGAAACTTGGAGGTACTATTTGGAATTTGATTTTATAATGAGTCTGCTCAATTAGTGCGGTAAGCCTTGTAGATTTAGCCCGCCCCATAAACCGCATTCCATTGTCACTGAATTTGAGTAAGTCTTCTACCCACAAGTGGGTAGGAAGATGTAGATGTAGAATGTAGATATACGAAAACGGTCAACTTACCTGAAAATTCCTTATGGCTTGAAAATTGCTCGCAGGTAAATGGGACTGGGGCTCCGGCTGAGGATGGAAACACCTTTTCAACTTTCTCGAAGCTTAAACTGGCCTTTCCTTTTCAGCATATATTTACTTCATATTCAGCACTTGATTCTCCAATACTGAAAACCAAAAAACAAAGAACATCGTTAAAACTCAGAATCATCCTTGACTAACAGTATTATTTTGAAAATACACGATATATAAATTGTACTCATTGAAAACTTGTTTGTATGCTAAGAAAAGTTGAGTAAAGAAGAAATATTAGTAAACCTATTACATAATTCTCTGTATAGAACATAATAATCGTCAAAAGAGTAAGTTCAAAATAATGTTGAAAGTCTTATTCTCAAATAGTCTAATCATTAACTGTCGAGAAGAAACAATTTATGCCTCAGAATTATGTGAACAGCTATTATAAACATAATTAAATCTGACACACGCTATGCTAATAAGATATGAGCGCACAGTTTTTAACAGGCTCATTTTTTTACATATACAGTAATTCATAGTCAAGCATAGTAATTCATAGATAGTTGTTTACTTTAGTGGCTGTACAAATTTTTGTTTGAAGACTCTTTGTTTTCGCACATAAAACTAACATCAATAATGAAAGGGATTTTACAACTACAGTACTCATTTTAACAGAAAATATCTGTTAACACAGGATAAATTTAGATATATATGCGGTGTGTTAAATCCTTAAATACACAATGATCTGAAGAAAAATGACCCTCTATATGAAAATCAAGGTTTTTGATTCTATCCTAATATCTCAGTGTAGAAGGTTGATGTCAATTTTTATGGGAAAACAATTTAGCAGGACTTGAGCTAACATCTGTCACGTGATGGTTGGCCGTTGTGTTAAAGCTGTACACTATACACCGTGAAATATTTGATGCGCGTAACTCAATCTGGTTTCGAAGTGGACGTGGCTAGATTTGCGTCGAGAACCCCCAGAGTACGCTGGTAATGCTGATCATGGGGTTGGTCCGTATACACTGGAGAGCATCGAGACACGTGTCCACGCCTGCAAGCACACACGCACGTGTCCGTTCCCTCTGATCCCTGCGATAGGGACACTGTATTTCACCCAATCGTCACGTTTGACCACTGAAACGCATTTCACTAAGGACGTCTGATATTTCATCTTCTATTCAACAATTTAATAATGAGCTTATATTATACTGTATAGAATATAAAAGCAGTGTTGGACTAATTACTCAATAACATAAATTGAGTTTTATATATAAACTGAGCACGTCATCAACTTAAACTGCTACTTTGTCCTCATATTTATCCTCGTGTCTCTTGGAAAGTACTCATCGCATTTATTTTTAGAAGCTTCTCAAAGGGTCGTTAGAACTGTCTAAATTTTGAAGTGACGTTTGGAAATAAAATAAGTTTGCTTTCAGAGAACTGTGAGAAGTCTTTCTAGTTGGCGATTGATTATTAAAGTACCGCTCTTGAGTAAAATAAAATAAAAATGTTCCGAAATTCCTCTGAGTTTTAATAGCATGCGTCGCACGTGACTAATGCTAGAGAAGATGCTAATCGACCGCGAACAAGTGTATCGGGCCAACTCGAAGCGTTCTATGTGTGGACATATACATACCCACACAATCTTACACACATCGTCGTACAACTGACATAAATCACTCTGCTCTTTCTATAAAATGTTTATAAATGTACAATGTACATTGAATTTGAACGAAGAATGAAGATATTACTTGATTTGTCAGTGTCAGTAAATTTTAATTCTGAACACGGTTTTTAAAGATTCTTTCTCAGTTTAAACTTTCAAATTTAATTCGAAAAGTATTTCAGGTTTAACGTCTTTGACGCTTTAAAAAGCAATTTTAATTAATATCAAGTCTTCAATTTCCAATCGATACTAATCAGAGATTAATTTTGTAAAATTTGGGTTGTACCTTTTTCGTGATTGGAAGCAATTGAAGCTTCTTTAGTGCGGGTGATCGGCGAACAAATAATGATTATGGTAATAGTCTAGCCCTGGGGTTGTATCCCAGCAGACCCTAAATACGCGTTACACCGGATGTGGCACAGCGATATTGTAGCACGTGGAGTCATGAAAGGGGTGCCACGACCCAGAGGGGTTGGTGTTTCAGGGATTTGGTTGGGGTGAACGACAATATAAAGGAGGACACGGTGGAGGGTGCCGGTAACGCCGAGGGGTTAGTAGGAGTTTGTACATTAAGTACGCATGCCTCCATTAGGTGCCTATTATCTATATATGCAGTATGCACTCTACTTTGCACAAGACTCTACACCCCTCTTGGACAAATATTGATACTTTTAATCGGACTATTTAAATCTCTGGATAGATGCGTTGTTTAATGTACAGAATAAATACACACAGCTGAAAAAATTCATTGGGTTTATTGGAGCATAGGGGCTCCGGGTTGGAAAACAAAACTCGCGTATTGTTCCTATCCAGGAAAATACCGGAAATACCGATAAATACGAGAATAAAAAATACCGCATCATCGACGAATGATTTTGTCGAGAGAGCATCGATAGATTCTGCTGTGATAAAAAAAAAAACTAACTGAAATTGAGAATAAATATTTCTCACTAGTAATTTGTCTTGTTGACACCGGTGTATTTAATTATAGGTAAATACAAAAAAAAAGAGAAATATAAAGATTCATGGGTTAGATAAGCACCCGGCATAATATCCAGAAAGGTGTAGCAATTTCGTAATAAAGTTAATGAATAACAGTCGACGTTCATAGTGGCAGGTGCTCTTGGTCCATTGGTGTAGTAAAAAAAAAGCTCAGGGGCGATAAAAAAAGTGGTCTCCCTCGGATCCGCCGTTAACTATGTAGTTATACGACGAGTCATAAAAAGTCTGGCGTATTTGCCCGGCGACGTCTTGATGTTTATCGACGTCTCTCCGAGATATTCCTTGACTTTCTATCGAGAGGCCTGTGCTACTCTGATCGGAAAACGGATCTACTAGGGATAGGTATAAAAGCATAAATCCGAGGGGAAAAAAAGAGAGAAGCTCTCGCTCAACAGCAGGTGTTCGGACAATAATAAGTCTTCGGTTTGGAGCAGAGGCAAACCAAACGAACGACGAGCGGCTGCTTCGAAATCCCTTTTCCCGCCAAAATAATCCACCGTCGGTACAACACAATAGACAACGACCCCTCGGTTCTGCACCATATTACTCGAGCCTAAGGGCGCCGTAAATTGGTCCACTAGGACTAGGAGGAACGAAAAAGGGCAGGTCCCCTATTTTAGTGGTTTAGGTATCCCCTACTTTTACTCTTACTTCTCTAAAGCACCAGGTCTCGTATTCTCTCTCATTTTTTTTTTTTTTTTCTTTTTTATTTGCCTGGGAGGAATCTCTCTTTCGTGCATATTTTACTCTAGTCAAGAGGTCGCATGGCTTAAGTGTTCGGGACATAACCCATTGTGCTGGGCAATTGTATTTACGTCTGCATACAACTTCGCCCGGGAATAGAGAACAAGTTCCGTCTCCTTGAATTGTCGTTTAAATAACTCTCGAATTACCTTGCGTTCCGGCTTCCCTTTCCCACATTTTTTTGCTCCTCTTTTTCTACCATTAGCCGCGCCCTGCCTTGTATTTGCCCAACAGCGGCAATTATTTTCTCGAGGGTTTGTTCTTCGACCGTTGCAGCCAAGCTGTTGTCGGATAATGTTTCAATGGTGCGACATCGCTAAGAAAATGTTGGGTTGACATAATTCCTAAGTAACAGGCAGAAAATAGTAACACATACTTTCTTCAAAAGTATGACTACTTTATCTGTGAATTCGTTTTTTTTTCAGTGTGATAAGAATCTTGATCTCGATCTTTGATACTCATTTTACGGAAGGGTGAAGTTTTGTTTGACGTGTGATATGCGAAGTGGAACCAGATATTTTCTGCAAACTACAGACAGTGTTATATCCGAGGGTAACGGTCGGTCGATTCCCTGGTAAAACTGTAGAATCGAGTATGCCGTCCTCGATTTTCACAGCTCGTTAGTCGCGCTTTTAGATCGTGCTTCTCCCTCGTCCGTAAACTCGTAAAGGAAGCAAAGACTTGTGAATATAAGACACGCTGAGTGCATTGCGTGCACCACATGCGTTTCACGTTACGCATTCCAACAGTAAATTCAGAGGTCTAAAATATTTAGTTAACTTTTAGTAGAAAGTCTTAAAATTGACACAGGTACCTACACTTGAAATTAAACGCGTGTTGTGCTTTTCTCGCAAGGACTCCTTTGCGTTTATACGGCGATAATTACACCGAAGCGCTTCGTTAAATTTTCGAGAAAGTGTATCCTAGGGGCGAAAAAGCCCCTCTTGGGCTCTTCACTTAAAATGGCATTAATTGGCAGTAGGGTTGGCAGTTTGTCGTGTTGCCCGGCCTAAACGATCTTCGTCCCCTTTTCTTCCCTTTAATGTACATATTTTGAGGTAAATGCTTTTAACGTATGTCCACTTCTTTGACCGATTCCTAATAAGCACTACTGAAATTACACTCTCTGACAATATTTAATACTTCTGTAACAAGTATCTTTATACATTCCATATATCACTTAGAACAGTTAGAAAGATACTTTATGCACTTATTTCCACAGTATTGGGCCTTTGTGGAGTTGTAAAACATTCTACATAATTAAATAAAGTACTTTGTTACACTGTTCAGAAGAATAAAGCTAGTTTTGCAATTTCAATCAGGATTTTATAGGGTAATTAGATTTATTTATCGTAGATGGAGGAAGGTGTGGTGCAAAACTAGTAAGAGATTCTTATCTATGGGCGGTTGGTTGTAACCATAAATTATGGTTACACGTAGTCACATTTTTGTTCTCTTAACTAACGAAGTGTGGTCACCACTAAGAGTATACAGTTATGATAGTTGTGCACAGTAGCTTGTGCAAAAATATATGTTTCCACTTTTATAGTCAATTTGCAGGGTTGTTGGATTATATTGCATTATCAAATCCAGTGAGTTATGAAAGCTGTTCTTCAATAATCTGCACTCGATAAGAAGAGCCTGTTTTACATTGAACAGCAACCTTCACTCTGCAGCTCGCTCTGCAGTAAACACATCAAAGTGGACCGCATTATAATTTGCTATTTACTTATCTACCTACACTTAAACGTTTCCAGATGACATGTAAACGGAAACATCTGTGTGGTGTCTGGTGCTTGTTTTCTCGATAATCCGCAGATTCAGCAGCGGATGTACAAAGTATTTTGCATCGCTCTGTATTATACCCCATCGAGAGGAGAAAATATGTCTTTTTAGTTTTAAAAAAGCACAAATCCAGGGTGCACATTGCACATATCTTGAGCTCTCTCGTATATATACCGAGTGGACGTAAATGTACACGTGAGTGGGCATGCCCACTTAATGCTTTCACTGTTTCTCTCATTCTCTGTCGTTCAGCTCGTTGATTTACGCGCGTGTGGGCGACCAACGATTACATCGGCAAAGGAGTGTTTATAATGTGGCATGTTTCGTGTCGAGACTGCCGTTTGTCGACGGCGGTCTTGTCGACGTTTCCTTCTTTTCTACCTGGAGGTGACTCAATGTATATGACTTACGTCCAGTTTAATTATCAGTCACTTTCAAAAGCCTTTATCAATACAAAAGATATAACACTCGAGGCTTTAATTGAACACCGCTTTTTAATTGAATGTCGTGATGTTTATTTGCGAGTCTTCTCATTATTAAATATTTATTCAGCTTCTAACATATTCAAACTTGATATTTGTAATTTACGATACTCAAATGTAGAGGTACTTCATAAAATTTCATATTTTCCACTATGATGCCGTCGATGGGGAAACATTTGAGTGAGAAGAGATGTGCCTGGAGTAGCGTAAAAATCGTTATTACGAGTTGTAAACTCGAGGCTTGGGTGCTCGCTTGGGTGGCTTTCAAGCGAAACGTCTCTGCATATAGCTACCGCTTTTTCAATGGATCCTCGCATTCTATATTCGTCATTTGGATTCGAAAGCCTCTGCCGTCGTCTGCGCATGGTTTCCGCAAACCCGTACTGTGCAAATATTTGCCGGATGTTCGTTGCCGCTCGTTCTCGTTCGTCCTCTCGTTTTCCACGTTCGTTTATTCGTTGGTTCGTTCGTCTGCCGAACTTTGTGCCTAAAGCTCGTCGACGTCGTCGTCGTCATGGATACTGGCGAAAAATGTTCAAATATTTGCCATGAACCCTCTCGCACTTGCTAACCAGTGCCTCTATGTTTCTGGACTTTGCAGTGACTGCATACATTCACAGTGCACACATCAGTCCTTATACCATAATTTCCTATTCCCAATTTGATAACTTTATTAGTTAAAATCATATTTAATTTAAAGTTTTGCTATGCTTTGAAAAGATTCACTAGTAAAATCAGTAGTAAAATTTCATTAGGTTCGTCTGATTCATCATTCATGTAATTCAAGGTCATTGAAAACAATGATTCTTCGTTCAGTAATTCTTTGGGTGGGATATTTTCCAAGAAGAAATAAAAGACAAGAGAATGTGATATTGTTGCGGCTCGCGACAAACTACAGAGACTGCGAGACCGAGGTGTTTTAAAACTGGTTGTGGTCACGACTTCCTTCGAACCTTATCGTTATCTCGCGCTACCTCGGCATGTTCGAAACAATACCCCTTGCGAACGAGTGATTATACGTAATTACAAGGAATAGATTATCAGCCAAACGTAAAACGAGTCCATGAAGGCGAAAATAAACAAGAGATCGTATCTGGCAAAGCAGGCAGCTCATTCATGAGCGTCGGATAGAGAGCGTGAGAAGATACCTATCCTGTCTGCTATTATCTCGACCAACGGATAACTCAAGTGAAAATAAAGTTATGAAATCGATCTGAAAGCTTTAGCGTGATAAAGTAGAATGGCAGTAATAATAACAAGAAAAGGTGATGATTTTGTCGGATAGTACTCATTGCGAATAATCTCTAAATAATGGAAGGCAGAACAGTATTACAGGTGATCACATTTTCGCGGGGTCATAAACTCAGTTATTCTGACGCATCTAATGGCCGGGTATAGTACCTGGCGGTGAATTTATCTTTAGCGTTCATCTTCCCATTAGTGGTGAATAATTCCGCGGCGTTTACGTGCCAATTTCCTATTCGCTGCTCGTCCCTGTTATAAGATGATTGGCCCAGAATGGGGTCTATAGCTACCATCGCGACATTCATTATTTTCTCTCTTCCCAGCCCCTTTAGTTGAATAAAAGGTCGGCGGACGTCACTAATTTTCTTAACCTCACGACCGATTCGATTTTATGTCTTTATTACCTCTTCAGATTCTTTAGCGATATCAAGTTTGCCATATTTATTTTGTAGACTCGAATAATGGATGTTATCAACCACTTTGCATATTGTGCGAGAGATTGTTTCTTTCAGACTTAAAAGAAGATACAGTGGAGCTAATAAAACCAATCAATCAATGAACCATACGAAGCTCATTCAAAGTGATTAAATGGAACCAGAAATTGACGAAAGGTGCGGGGCAAGGCCTATCACAAAAAAGCCCTCGACCGCACAATTGCACCAAATGGGCTAGAGAGAGAGTGATGTTTTCAAATCTCTCGGAATCGATCGTTTGACGTCTGTCGTCCTTTGTGGAGGGTCCCTATTATTTTCAACGACATTCACCCTGCTTGCTTTTGGTAGCAGGCGCCCTCGTAATTTTTGAAAGCGACCTCCGCTCGGCTTCTGTGCGCATCTAGGGTCGGGGCGTTAAGCTAAATTAACATAAGAGCGTGTGTGCAAACAGCGGCCCTGAGGGAGGTAGGGAGATCGAGACAGAGGGAGCGGAAGGGAGATAGGATTCCGGCCAAGTCAAGAGGAAGAGAGATAGAATGGTGGGAACACGTGTCCCACACTGAGATAGTTAATTACTCGTTTGTGCGCGATGGGGCGAACCTGAGAGGGAGACGGAGAAACGTGGTAGGAGTAAGTGTCAGAGAAAGAGAAGATGAGAGGATGAGAAAAGAGGGATGGGTGATGAAGAGAGATAAAGAGTGGCGAGCGAGAAATACAGGCGAGAGAGATGGAACAATCCTGTTTCATCGGACCGTTGAGACCGCCAAGGGGATACCAGGGGTGGAGAAAGGTGGAAGCGAAAAACGAGGATGAGGTTAATGATATACATAGGGGCTACCGTATACCACCGGCGTGATCCCATCTGCGGCTCCACTGTCTCTTCTCGTTCTCCCTTATAATCTAACAGTACGTCTGTACTTCCATTCTGTCTCTAACCCCCACATGACCATCAACCTTGTCTTCGTGTGTGTTTAAGCTGCTTGATGTTATATACACTCTACAAACTTCCATCCAGAGTTAGCTACCCTGGCCTTTTATGCTCAACACATCCTCTCACCTTCTCTCTAAAAGTCAGGTGCAATTATCAATTATTTTTAATACTGCTGACCAGCAGGGGCTCTATTCGGGTCGCTCTTCAAGTTTCATTTTTAAAGTTTTATGTGACTGTACTTATTCTTGTCGCGAATCGTTATACTCAAATTTGTTATATAATTATTTAATCAATTAGTGCTTGATCAAAGAAGCAGCTTCGAGCTATTTCCAACATTTTGATCAGCTAAATGTGGATAAATAACGTAGATATTTCAAAATTGCATTAAATATCAGATTTTAATTTAGCTGAAATGTACACATTTCTAAATTTATCACTCGAATAATCAAATTCTTTAATTGGACAATTTCGACAAAGATTCTGTTCGGTAGAATTTAATTAATGACAGACAATTAAACCACACTCCGATTAATCTAGTTTAAATTTCATATGATCGATTGAAAAACCAATAACAGTGGTATTATTACTCTTTGATAATGTCGTTAACATCGATAAGTTGTAATTTAAACAATATATTATCAGATTAGATTTCTATCATTAAATTCTCATCATAATAGATGAGGTGTATAAATGTATTATACTCAATCTGTTTTCAACATTTGCTTTTTATTTTTAAAGCCAGTCTCTCTCCTTTGAAATTGAAGCCTTCTGAAGATGTAAATGTCAAAAGATATCTATGTTGGAGGCATTACAAACACGGTGTGTAACAGTTCAGCTGCATTTCTATTTCGTCCCTACCTCCCACGTGTAGCGTAGCAAATGCTCAGTGTGCATATATTCTATAAATAGTGTTCTGGGGCACTTTACACTGTGTTATCTACTGTCTTCGAAGCAACCCATTGTGGGTTATTATAATTATCATTGACTCAGTGTATAATGTTTGCTGCATTTCAACCTTACGATAAACCTTGTTCTTCGCTCGTTTTACATTTAACGCTATCGACATATATATATATATATGCCATATGATAACCAACTAATCCTTATTAGTTTCCTTCTTATTCTTAAGTATGCTTTCCAAGTCAGCCTTGAACTCTTGAACTATAATAACTCTTGTTATTCATTTTTCAAAACAAGTTACAAGAATTTGGCACATTGGTTCAGTAATATTTTCTTCGTATACATAGACGAATTGAGTCGGCGATGTCGCATTTGTTCTGTCATATAACTACGACGATGTTCTTGAATTTTCGTTCTAATCCCTCATTTCTGTAGTTTCTTACAAGAATACGAAGAGGAAGAACTAAAGAGCCTTCACTTAATTTTAGTCAACCTAAACTCTCTCGATTTTAACTAAAATTAGAAAATGATGAAAGACGTGTCTCTGGTATATTACGATTTTTTTTTTCTTTCACTAGAAGCTTGTCCTCAACATCAGCCTTTCTCAGTACCTACTTGACAGTGGCCTGACTGGCGGTCTGCAGGGTTTCAAAAGCTGTTCGTTGGACGGAAAAGCAATAAAAAATATAGGACCGGAGAATGGGAGGGGTACACTGCTAGGTTGGATACCTACATTAGCTGCAGCATGTTCGCAGATAAGAGAAGGCACGCTCTTAAAAACGCCTCGTTCTGGCGTCGAGATAGTCTCGATAATGTCCCGACATCTCCGGTGCTCTGGGGACATTTTTGTTTCCGACTCGTTATTTTTCTCCTTCTCGTTTCTCTCTACCATCGTCGGCGATAACAACAAATCCGGTTCCTAAAATGTCAAAGCAAAATGGTGTCGGGAATTTCGACCGTTGGTGTCTCGCCCTTTTTTTCTCATTCGCCGTTCTCTATTTTTAAGTCGTCTGCGCCAGTGAGACCTGTCTACCGGATGATTTTCATTATGATAAACGATTCGCGTATCTTACCTCTCGCTTTCTTCTTTTCATTCCTTTTCTGTCTTTAACTCTTTTATCCACAATTTCTTCATGAAAACGAGGAGAAGAGCGCCGAGATCGACAGCGAAAGAGATTTCAATGTTAACAAGGCTTTCGAACTATGTATTCGCATGAGGAGCGAGAATATTCCGGACGTGGCTCTCGCCAAGGAGCGCTCGGGAATCCTGGGTAATTTGTACCAAGTTACGGGCGCGGATCTCTTTGCATTTTTACGATCCGAGCAACCCTCGTGAAAAGGATTTACCCTCCGCGTAATAAGGACGATAACGAGATTCCCAGTTGCTATAGCTTAGGAGGGTTATATTGAGCGGTCGGAAGGGGAAGATAGACGAAGTTGGGAAAAGAAGATGACTATCGACGTCACGCTCGAGTATATACCTACAAAAATTTCATTTCACCCGCCATTCTGTGGCTCCTCCTAAAAAATAGTATCACCATCCCCCGGGATACTATACCCGTCACCCCGAGATTGGGGTAGCTGAAACGCCCTGGCATTGTCGTAAGTGTCGACCCTAAGCTTCCACTGGATCGTTGCGCTTCCTCCGCCTCTCTGGGAGTTCGGTTTAGCGATAATTGTAACATATTCACCCCTCTTGCTATTTCGTGTCGTCGGCCTCCACCCTTCACTCAGTCCTTAAGGGCCATTCAAGTGGAAATTAAGGGAGCAGCGGGCTCAAGAGAGGCAAAGGGTGGGGCTCCAGATAAAGGGGCAAAACAGGGTTTTATGACTATAACAGATTAGGTCGGCAGCTACCGCGATGTTTCTTGCCGCTCTTCCTATTATCATGGAGCTTTTGTTGCCTTCTGCTTTTGTCAGCACGACTTCTCTCCATATCTCCCCACCGCTTATTTTTCTCTTTCTATCAGTATGTATTCCTCTCTCTGATTTCTCTTAGGGGCGAGACGAAGGTCATAAGGAAAGGTTCGGGGTGGAAAGACAACGGGCTGCGACAGTTGGCCGACATTTGAGCCTCTTTTGTGTTGCTAAAGTAGCGCGACATTGGCGTATAGCCATGAGTCGGCAAAGAGTCACAAATTGTCTGAAAATTCAAGTAATTATTTGTGTCTTTAGTTTGGAGGAAATTTGGCGAAACAAATATCAATCTTGTCAGTTTTAGTTTTGTTATGTTGAGGTGGGAATTGACCTTTTGTAAGCAGATTTATATCATTATGGGAAATAGTAGCTATTATGTTTTTGTAGTCCAACGGGTTAAGCTGCTCCGTGGAATCCATTAACTTTTTCCCACGTTGGGTTTTTATTTTCACAAGCACTGTATATTTAGAGACGCAAAAATACTTTACCGCAATAATGGTAATCTGATAATTCGCGGCTATGTTCCCGTCTGGTCATAATTCTATATAATGATATAATATTTTAAATTTTACTTGAATCTGTTGATGGTTTAAATAACTAAAAAATTGGTATTTTTATTGCCTTTGCAATAGGAGATAAAAGGATCCAAAGGAATTTACTCTCAGAGCAGTTTTTGATCGCTTAAATCTTAAACAAAGTCGTGTGTCAGATTAGTTAATAAAGAGAAAACTTCCTCGAATCTGTGCTAAATCCCTTAATTATTTGGTGACACTAGTTTACATTAAAACGCGCTGGAGTTTCATCAAAATGCAACTTTCAGAAACTTGAGCAACGTGAATTATGTCCGGGGTGGATTCGAAGGATTTGTTTAATCCCCTTAACTTTGGTCCACGTTTTAGCACTCTAAAAGAAACCTCTCCTAAATCGAGGGGGAAATGCTCGTAAAACTTTCCCGCCGTCGCCGTTTTGTTCCCGCAGCGTAATGCGACGACGAGAGCGAATTTTAAAATTAAAAATGGTCTTCAAGACGCGGAATTTAGAGAGAAAATTGTCGGAAGTCGAGAAGTAATTTCTCGAAAAAAAAATCTTGGCACGTTTTTAGGAAGTAGAATGTGAAAAGTTTTAATTAAATTCTTCATCCACTTGACAGAGAACTCCCTCGTCTTTTTGTCAATTCTCAGTGATGCTATAAATACAATTTCTTTCTTTGGAGAGAGAAATTTATATTCACTCACAAAATGTGTCTAAGATGCATAAAAACGGTGAATAACTACAGAAGCTTCAAAATATAAGCGATTGTAAATTTCTTTAGATAAAAGGCGAGTCAAGTTATGTTTTTTTTTTCACCATATACAAACCGAATACTTAAAAACTTTGCATATCGTGGCTATTAATTTTTGAAACTGCGCAGTGTAACGAGGGATTATCTCGGCGGGGGCTTTCGTGCTTACGTGCGCGTTATCTGGTCAAGTCCACTTATTTTTTTCGTCGCCCGGCCCCCTGATCGCAGTGGAACATTTCGATCGTTGTCAAGCAGCCCCTATGTGCTCGAGTCGACGCGGTGAATGGCCGATATACATGCTGGATAAAGTGGTCGCAGGTATACATATGTACGTGCACATATATTTGTCTACACACGCCAGAACAGATAAATATCACGAGTCAACTTTGCTCGGTTACCTTTCTTCGTTTTTCGATCGCTCAGAATTAGCATACATATGTGCGCCCGCACGTAGTCAAGCAGTCACGTGGCCTTGTTTGCCACTTCACCAGTGGCAAGCTGCTCCTGATTATCGTTTCCGAACCGATACATCATTTTTTTTTCAAACTCCCGCAATAAAGTCTGTCATCCTTTGTGTTTGCCAACACGTCACTGAACAGTCACTCCAACTTGAACTCGACATGCATGTTTCAAATTGCAAACTTTCAAAGATGACTTTTTTGTCGACAATTTTGGAGAGGATACCACTTCATCGATCTCAATGATTTGGAATGATTTCATTAGTGAAAATTAACTGTGTGGTACTGGTACTTCAGACTTTTTTTGAACTAGTGGGGGGACCGCCTGAACTGGAACATGAAGAGAAGAAAAGCTGGAGGAAGAGTAGCTCGAAGAGAAAAACTGAATGTTTCCTTGAAAGGATATTTCTTTGAGAAAAATACTTTGAGGAAAATACTTTGGCGAAATAGGTTCTGTAGAAAGGTACTTTGTGGAAAAGTCCATTTTGTTCCACTCGGAATAATAGTTCGCGTGGCAAAGCCGACGTCAATCGTGAACTGTTTGCTGCCTCAGCAAAAGCATTTTTCTCTGAATTCTTCGGGATTTTACGATCTCGTCGCGTTTCGCAACGGATATTATCGACAGGAGTGGCTTTTTGGGGCGTGCTCAATTACCTACGAAGGGTAGAGCGATAAAGCGACTCGATTACTATAGTCAGCGGCGCGCGTCCATTTACCCTGGCCCCCGGACTTCCTAATTACGCCTTCTTCGCGTGTCTGGCTTTCCGTTTCCTCAGTCGCTCATCAGAAGCCGGGCCGAATGTCCCTCGTATATTTCAACCTCTGATCACATCGTAAGATCTACCTGCTTTTAATTCATCATTTGGTGCTCAATCCCCTCTACTAATTAATTCAATACCATGATTTTCATATTTTAATATTAATAGAATTGTTAATTGAATTAAAGAAGTTTAATTCAAGCATTTGTCGTATTTTATTAAGGGCACTGTCCAAGTGTGCAGGCTGCTTGCTATTTTACCTATTTTTTTTTATTCTTTTCCCTGACGTTCTTTATGTGTGCAAATTAAGTGCTGGAGACTGCGTGTAGAATTTACTTACGTGTACTTTAGATATACGTTCCCTCATGGAACTTTGCCCACCTCGATGTGACGTTATTTCACGAAAGCGATCGTATCGCCTTAATTGCTCATCGGGTTAAACTGCCTCACTGGAGTTATCGCAAAATCTACGAGTGGCCGAGGGCCGGAGGGTGTCAGGTGTTTTCAGTTCTGCGTGCTGAAATGACGATATACGTCTGAGTACCCAGGCAACAGGAACAAAAGACTTTTCATAATACTTGCATGCAAGCCATGCATATTTTGCTATAATGTATGCCAACCTGAGCACTCCCTTGACAGGCTGTCATTGATATAGCCGTTTAATGGAAGGAGATATATAGACACTTTAAATTTTACAGCACAAGAGTTTTCGCGAATTAATGCGAGACCGTTTCAGTACTGGCTTCCAATTTTAGAAGTTAATCCCGTTTGGGTATTATATATTTATATCTAAAATCATTATTGGATGGATATTGAACGCTGGAGAAGGAGAATTGTTAGTGATCGGATTATTATGATTTCCGTATTCTGCGGAACAGAGAGAAATTGTTACGACAATGGGGACAAGTCGTACTCTGGTACTATCTGTCTGCTGGGAAAGCCACGTACGTTTTGAGAGTGGATTTGAGCCATGCACCTCGCGAAACCCATTGCCCATCATTATGCTATGCATTATTTATGTCATTCCCGTTCCTGTACAATGTACGACTACGAATCAAAATGCATTGCTTATGCAAATATTGGCTTTGCTTCGCAACATGGAGGTATAGAGTCAGACTGTTCTGGGAATCATTGTAAACTAATGATCAATATAAGATACATGATGACGAGGTTGTTTTTCGCTATCTTTCATTTTAAAAGGCTCTCATTTCATTTGAAACGATTGTTTTAAAGTAATCCTACTTTATTTATTACTTTTTCTGAAGAAATTGTATTTTTTTATTATCTACTTTGGACGTAATAAAACTTTTAAGGCATTCATGACACATTAAACTTCTATAACTGGAAATTTGGCATTTTTAAAAAGGCGCGTTGATTTTTTATTGCTGTTTTTTTTTATCAGGCTGTAAACTATTTTTAAAGGATTTTCTCCCATCATATGTAAAAAGTTTGTCCAATTTTAAAACACGAATTGAATTACTATTTTATCTATTTCAACAAGTTCACTATAAATGAAGAGAGTATTTTTAACAACGAAATTTACAATCATGTTTCTGTCTGCAAAAAAAGAGGAAAAAAATTAATTATGAAAATAAATTACTCTGAGCAAACAATGGAATGTAGTGATTACAAATGAGCCATTTAGAATTCCCCTCGCACAGTTATATTACCCCGAATATGTGGCATTCACACAATCCACAGAGTACGTAGGATGCAGGGAGGATGACCGCATTATTATTGCCATCGTGATAAAAAAAAGGGCAGGGTACCCTAGAAGGGAGTATGATGCTAGGGGTTGGTATCGGGTTATCGGATAATTAAATCGGCAGCTTGGTAAAGGACGCTGATTGACGGAAAAGGGAGAACGGTGGTGGGCATCGCTCATTATTATTCGTCGGACAATGATTCGCTCGCACCGCTTCACTTTTCGACGGAAAATTGGTCGTGCGAAAATTCACCGCTCCTCCTTTTAACTAATTCCCCTTCCCCGCGTTTTCAGTTAAAATCCCTCTTTTCGTTGCGAATATACACATGCTCGTGAAGCGCAACAATTCTACGTGAGAGAGAGAGGATACGCCACAGCAAAAGCCAATAAATAAATTGGATTGCTGTGAGCGGCTTTGCACGAACAAATGGGATCAGCGATTTTGCCGATCAGCAGGGTTGCCAATCCACCACTCCTGTCTCTCTTGCTCGACGTTGTTTTAGATCTGCCTACTCTTTGAAATATCTTTCATCCCGCTCACTCTTTTCCTCGTGTAATACGCTCAGCCAAGCGGTAACCCGTGCAGTTATTAAGTTACACATGTTCAATTTCGCCCAAGGCACTGCTCTGAAGGAGGAAACGCGACAAACGAATCAATGGTTAACGACGTGTCGAGAGCTAGCAATCTATTGAATCGAAATTGAGTTTCGAATTCTCAATAGATTCAATAGGAATTGAGATGATATGGAGAAAATAAGCATTTTCAAATACCACGAGAATTTGTAAATTTTCTAATGTCAAAAGAACTCTAAAGGAGTTTATGAAAAGATGTTATATCCCAAGTTTGCGGTAAAAATGGTAAATTACTATACACTAGAGATAAAGTTTATTTCCTCTGGTGTATAAATCTTCATCCAACCTGTTTCACAACCTTCCTCAACATTCCCATGCAGTGTTTACTTTTCCTTGGGAGCTGCTGGCTCCGTGATTCAGTTACAAAATCAGGAGAGTCTGCGATAAATCTGTTCTGAGAGAAGTCGGAAAGCGATTCTAGAGATACGGGAGTCGAGTTTGTCTAGGTGCGAGGAAGATATATCATAAAAGCGATGGCAGTGCGCTTTCAACAAGACTAGTTGTTATATGGCATTACATCGCTAAGCCACGACATAGGTACTCCTTGTATCCACATATGTACATACGTTCGTACCTATCCGGCTTTTACGAGGCACCCGAGACCGTTGTCGTATCCGCTTTGCCAAGCACGACGTGCAAAACGATCGATAATATGCTTGTAACGTTATTACCGGCAGGTAGGCAGGTAACATCGCTACCGGTCATAATGCGACTTTTACGGTTCGCTTGAACGCCCCTGACGACGTTCCAGTTCGGCTACTAGGTCCGCCTATCTTGGCACAGGCTTGGCTGGCTTGGCAGCAGTTCTCCTTTTAGAGAACATCGTAATGTCTACTGCCACAGTTTCATGCTCAACCTCTTAAGAGGGCTGTGTACAGGGCATTTTGTAAGCATGTCGCTCTCCCGTTTTTTCTCCAAAAGTATATTGTAAAATATGACTTATTTGGTATGGTTGAATTCATAAAAGAATAATCTAAGCTTCTATCTTTACGAATTTGAAAAAAATATTTTTTTTATTAAAAATATGAGTCCTCAAAGTTACCGTACTTTTGAAGACAAATTGCTCGAATTGTAATGCATATTTCAAAAATTTAAAAAGCTAGAAACCTAGATTGACTCTTTACAAACAAGTTACTATATTTAGAATAAGTATTGCCTTTAAATAAATATGCAAAAAAAGAGTACAACGATATGTCTTCAAGCAGTAATTTTGTGGTAAGAAGCTACCGACCCTGGTGGCAAAATATTTAAGTAGATACTTTGGCACGCCTACTCGCAGCATTGAATGCGCTTTACCCGGAGTCAGCTCCGGAAAAGTTTAGGGCCACTGAATACTATAGAGCTATACCTGACCTCACAATAAACAACATCTGGTACAATTCTCCAACTAACTTTCTGAAATCGAGTCTCAGATTCATTTCACACTTTTCTTCAAAACCGGCAAACGCCAAATGGAAGTAGAAAATTTTAAAGTTTTCAAAAAACTTCCCAAAAATACTTCTGTAGCCATTAAAAAATTTATGTTTCTTCATATTCTCCATCGAATGATATACACTTTTAAATGTCAAAAAATTTGATTATTTATTGAAAAATGAAAAATAAGAACCCGAGCAAGCTTATCATTTTCGTAGTCTAAATGTCAAGAGTAATGAGAATTTTACATTTTGATGGAGGATTTATGAAAATTTTGAAACAAATATTTTAGGCACTGAATATAGGTTGAATATCGGTTGTTAGCTGCTTTCTAAGGACTAATAAATATTGTCCTTTCCAATCTCTAGAGTCTATTGCTGAATAGCAATGACAGCTTACAATTTTCAAAAGTCAAAATTGTACACCTGACAGAATACAAAATAATTAATAAAAAAAATTAAATACAAAATACAACTACTTATTATTTGAGTCTTTCTGTAAAGTGAATAGTGATTCATTTTTTACTATATTTTTTAAAAACTTTTTCTATTGTCGTATACTACTTAGTAATTCAGCG